>PVIC010007723.1:0-50146 GCA_004025085.1 Thryonomys swinderianus | reverse complement strand
GATGAACCTCAGACAATTAGAAAAAGAGGAGCAAAACAAACCCAAAGCACATACTAGAGAGGAAATTATAAGGATCAGAGCAGAAATTAATGCAATGGAGACAAAGAGAACAATACAAAGAATCAATGAATCAAAGAGTTGGTTCTTTGAAAGGATAAATAAGATCAACAGACCCTTAGCCAACCTTATCAAACAAAAGAAGGAAAAGGCTCAAATCCATGCTATAAGGAATGAAAATGGGGAAATCAGCACAGATCCAGAAGAAGTCCAAAGGATAATAAACATGTACTTTGAAAACCTGTACTCCAAGATGGAAATTCTAGAAGAAATGGATAGATTCCTAGACAAATATGAACTTCCAAAGCTAAATGAAGAGGATATAAAAATATTAAACAACCCGATATCAATCTGGGAAATTGAAAATGTAATAAAAAATCTACCAACAAAGAAAAGCCCTGGTCATGACGGCTTCACTGCTGAATTGTACAAAACTTCTAAAGAAGAGTTAATACCAGTACTTCTCAATCTCTTTAATGAAATTGAAAGGGAAACAATACTCCCCAAATCATTCCTTGATTCCAAAGGAATGATCACCTTGATTCCAAAGGCAGGGAAAGATCCCACCAAAAAAGAAAACTGTAGGCCAATCTCTCTAATGAACATTGATGCAAAAATTCTCAATAAGGGGGCCGGAGGGTTAGCTCAGTGGTTCCAGCGCCTGCTTCGCAAGCGCAAGGACCTAAGTTCGATCCCCGGTAACCACATATAATGCTGGGCGTGGAAACACGCCCACCAACAATCAACACCACATACCACAATGCCGGATGTGGTGGCTCACGCCTGTAATCCCAGCACTCGGGAGGCAGAGACAGGAGGATTGCTGAGTTCGCGGCGGCTTGCCTGGGCACCATAGTGAGCTCAGGGCCAGCCTGAACTACAAAGCGAGACCCTGTCTCCAAAAAGCAAAAAAAAAAAAAAAATTCTCAATAAGATACTGGCTAACAGAATACAGAGAGTTATCAAGAAAATCATACACCTTGATCAAGTCAGATTTATCTCAGGGATGCAAGCCTGGTTCAACACACATAAATCAATAAATGTAATACACTATATTAACAGACTCAAGGACAAAAACCATGATTATCTCAGTAGATGCAGAAAAAGCATTTGACAAAATCCAACACCCATTTATGATCGAAACCCTACAGAAAATCGGAATTGATGGACTTTATCTCAATTTAATACAAGCTATTTATGAGAAACCAACAGCCAGCATCATACTTAATGGGCAAAAAAATGAAACCTTTTATACTAAGATCAGGAATGAGACAAGGATGCCCGTTGTCACCACTCTTGTTCAATATAGTGCTGTAAACATTAGCCATAGCAATCAGGCAGGACAAAGATATAAAAGGAATAAAGATAGGAAAGGAAGAAGTTAAACAGTCATTATTTGCTGATGATATGATACTCTATCTGGAGGATCCTAAAAACTCAACCAAAAGACTACTAGACTTAATTACCAGATTTGGTAGTGTTGCTGGATACAGGGTTAATGCTCAAAAATAAACAGGCTTTGTCTACACAAACAACAGACTCACTGAAAGAGAAATTGGGGAGTCAATTCCTTTCACAGTAGCACCCAGAAAAATGAAATATCTGGGAATCAACCTAACAAAGGAAGTGAAAGACCTCTACGCTGAAAACTATAGGACTCTGAAAAACGAGACAGAAAAGGAAATCAGAAAGTGGAAAGATATCCCTTGTTCCTGGGTAGGGAGAACCAACATCATCAAAATGGCTATACTCCCACAACTACTATACAGATTCAATGCAATTCCAATTGAAATTCCAATGGTATACTTCACAGAACTAGAGAAAATAATACAAAAATTCATCTGGAACCACAAGAGACCTAGAATAGCAAAAGCAATTCTAAGCAACCATGACATGGCAGGGGGTATTACAATCCCCAATTTAAAACTCTACTCTAAAGCCACTGTGATAAAAACTGCATGGTACTGGCAAAGTAACAGACCCGAGGACCAGTGAAATAGATTAGAAGATGCAGAAACAACCCCGGATACACTAAGCCACCTTACCTTTGACAAAGGAGCCAAACATCCCCAATGGAGGAAAGACAGCCTCTTTAACAAATGGTGCTGGAAAAACTGGGCTTCAACCTGCCAAAAGCTAAAGCTAGACCTATCTCTTTCACCATGCACAAAACTAAACTCACAATGGATATGAGACTTAAACATTAAAACAGAAACAATAAGCCTGCTGGAAAACAGATTAGGTAAAACTCTTGGAGACACTGGCTTAGGCAGAGACTTTATGAATAAAACCTCTAAAGCACAAGAACTAGCAGAAAAAATCAACAAATGGGATCTCATCTTACTGAAAAGCTTTTGCACAGCAAAAGAAGTCACTGGCACTGCTAAAAGACAACCAACAACATGGGAAAAAATCTTTACTAGCTGTTTATCAGACAAAGGGCTATTATCTACAATATATAAAGAACTTAAACAGATCAGCCTCCCCAAGTTTAAAGACTCAATTCAAAAATGGGCATCTGAAAAGAACAGACACTTCTCAGAGGCAGAAGTCAAAGCAACTAAGAAGCATATGAAGAAATGTTCAACATCACTGGTCATTCGAGAGATGCAAATGAAAACAACACTGAGATTTTATCTCACTCCACAAAGAATGGCCACTATTACAAAGTCAACCAACAATAAATGCTGGTGAGGCTGTGGGGAGAAAGGAACCCTTCTCCACTGTTGGTGGGATTGTAGACTTGTGCAACCATTGTGGAGATCTGTGTGGAGATTTCTCAGAAAACTAGGACTAGGGGTCCCATTTGATCCTGCTATCCCCCTGCTAGGAATATACCCAAAAGAATTTTAAAAATCACATTGGAAAGACAGATGTACACCCTTGTTCATAGCAGCTCAGTTTGTGATAGCTCAGTCTTGGAAACAACCCAAATGCCCATCAACTGGAGAGTGGATAAAGAAGATGTGGTTTTTTAATAAAATGGAGTACTATTCTGCCATAAAGAATGACAAGATTGATTCATTTACTGCAAATGGATACACCTGGAGGACACGCTAATGAGTGAAATCAATAGACCACAGATAGGTAAATACCAGATCTTCTCATTGATATGAGCACCTGTAGATGCAAATGAGCTCTAGAAATTATGACAGTCTTTGTAGAATGGGAAATTTCCAAGGGAAATTTGGGTGAGGATGTAATGAGGGGAAGGAATAAATATGATTCTGAAAGAAAATAAAAGAGCATATATATAGCAGGTGGGGAGGTGTGGGTGGGTAGGGATATGGGTAAAAATGAGAATTGACTGTGTCATATATTGGTACAAATTCCCTAATGTTACGTGTGATTGTGAGATGTATATAAATTGTGCCAATAAAGAATTCAATTTAAAAAAAAAGAAAAAGAAACAAAACCTGCATGTGTGTGGCTAAGAAGAAACTCTATGGAAATGCTAACTGTGGCTGTCTTTTAAAGAAAAAATATTCTGTGTACTTTTTGTTTGTTTTTGTGGGGACTGAACCCTAGCTCTTTGCATTGAGTTGCATCCCCAGCCCTTTTAAAAAACTTTTTTTTAAAAACTTTTGAGACAAAGTCTCCCTAAGTTACCCAGCCTAGACTCAAACTTATAATCATTTTGCTTCACCCTCCCAGAGTGCTGAGATTATAGGTGTGTACTACCTTGCTTAAATGAAAATTTCTGTGCCCTTAAGCAAAGTACTTTAACAGTTGCTATGAATTAAATAACAAAAGAGGTATTGGAAAAGCAACATGGCTGGAAAAACAATCAATCCACCTTCCAACACTCCCGCGATTCATGGGGGAGGCTGTCAACCTGGGCCAGCAAGAGGGAGGGATGGATCTACCTTGAGCCCCACACTCCCATAAGATAGTATGCTACAGGCTCAGCTGTAAACCCACAGCAGGTAGGACAGCGCCCCAAGCCCCAGGGGCCTAGAATGTGCCCTTATTTGGAAAGAGTCATTACAAAGGTAGTCAGTATAGAAGAAAATCATCGGTGTAGGCCCTAACCCAACAGACCTTGTGTTTTTAAACAAAAAGAAGAGTAAAGTCAAGGCAGACACACACTTCATGTATAAAGATAAGGCAGAGACTGGGGTGATCCATATATAAGCTAAGCCAAGATGGCTAGTAAACTGCCAGAAGCTAGGAGAAAGGCATGAACAGATTCTTCTTCACAGTCTACTACATCCCAGTGAAAGCCATACTGACTAACAGCACTGAGTTTTTCTTTTTCTTTTTAATCCATTACCAGGGATTGAACCCAGAGCCGTTGTACTGAACTACATCCTCAATCCCCCCACACACCTTTTTAAAAAATTTCTAGGGCCAGGGATTTAGCTCAAGTGATACTGCACCTACCTTGGAAGCATAAGGGCCCTAGTTCAGTCCCTGGTACTGAAAAAAAAAAATCTAGACAAGGCCTCACTAAATTGCTAAGTTACCATACTCAGCTCAAACTTGCAATCCTCCTGCCTCAGCCTCCCAGCTGGGATTACAAGCATACACCACCATGACTGGCTACCACCGAGCTTCTTATGTGCACCAAGCTTACACTGCCACCTTCAAGGGCTGTGGCAGTTGTAGAGGTGAGACTGACACCCAGAGCACTGAGAAGACAGCCACCTTCTCTCTCCCAGAGCCCTAGTTGTGTACAGGTCACCTGATGTTTCAGATCTGCCACCTCTAAATTTATCTTGTCCTCCAAGGACAAGCAGATGCTGTACCTTATCGGAGCATGGCTAAGTGGCAGAATAACAGGGGTGAGGCTCCCTTATCGCCCCAAGGACAGCAATGACGTCCACAGAGACTTGGTTTCCCTGACGATGAAATTAAGAGCTCGAGTGCCAGCTCGGAAGGCCTGAAGGGGAGCGAGTCACAGAGGTGTGTGATAATTGTTGGACTGTCCTGCCAGGCCCAGTGACTCCTCAAGGGGTACAAATCAATAAGGAAAGAAATAGTATCACCATTCTCTAACTCACTCTCAGCTTCATTCATTTAATTTTCAATTATGCAAATAGCACACCAATTTATTCTTTCACAAAATAAAGCTCAGGTCCTCACGGGTACAGCTAGGACTCTGGGCAGCAGTCTTATGAAACAGGTACTCAAGGGGAGGGAGAAAAACCAGGGCCCACAGGAATCCCTGTGGGCTTCTAGGAGGAGGAACCTAGGGGCAAGCGTTCAGGAAGAAGCGCCATTCAAATTACCCTCAGGCAAAGCGCCAGGGGCACTGGACCTGTTTCATGTCAGCACAGAACAGCTCCTTTAACCACCTGTAGCCAATGCAGGTCTTTCTGGAAACTCAAAAGCCCTCTCAAAGGTCCCTTAACCTCTGCCTCAAGCCACTACCATCATGACAGCAATGATAACAACGCTATGTGTAGGCCACTCTGCTAGTCTTCCCAGTGGCCCTCCAGGTTGAGAGAAGAGTCTCCATCTTCTAGGCAAACAGATTGCATCCTAGACAGACCCAGCAACTTGCTGAAAGGGATGTGGCTGGGTGGAGCAGAGTCACCTTTTGACCTTGACTGTGATGGCCAAGAGCCTCCCAGGAGTCTCCAGCACTTCTCAGCAGGGGCCTGAGACCCTGCTGCACAGGGGCTAAGCAATCCCTGGGGGCCAATGTGGGCTACCTCACACTATTACTTTGGGGGGCTCTTTGCATGTGAAAAGTTAACGTTTTCCTCTAGGGATCACCTACAGCCAAATGCCCAGCTCCTGAAGAGTTAAGCCTTTGGTAAGTGCTCCTCTGCAAGGCAACTCGATCATGAGGGCTGGGCGCACGGTGCATGCCAGGCCCAAGAGCCACTCTCTGCAAACAGCCTCCTCTAAATGTCAGTCCTGCCTGTGAGTGGGGTGGGGCCGTGATTTATTACATAGCTTTTGGACAGTTCCTATGGAAATATTGCCAAACAGTGGAATAAGCAACTCTTTCACTCAAAACCCCTCCTACTTTTTTTAAATGAAAGAATAAATTATGCAAT
This sequence comes from Thryonomys swinderianus, assembly GCA_004025085.1. Lineage (NCBI taxonomy): Eukaryota > Metazoa > Chordata > Mammalia > Rodentia > Thryonomyidae > Thryonomys > Thryonomys swinderianus. The sequence goes on along the minus strand of PVIC010007723.1, from coordinate 44,081 downwards.
GAGACTGAGCTAAATAAATAAAAATGCCACACTTTTGCCCAACAGAACTTTCTGCGTCACGGGGAAATATCTGCAGACCTCAACAATCCTTTATCTTCGCAAGGATGTTTCCAGTCCTCCAACCTTTGGCCATAATGAGAATGTCTTTGATTGGGGCCCTCTAACGATCTTAAATGGACAATTAGCCCATTAACCAATAATGTCATTATTTGATGTTTGTCAAGCAGATATTAGACACCCCTGCCTCCTCTCACTGTATGCCTGCCCCGTCAGTTCTGTCTACAAACAGTTAGCTCATGTCAGGGGCTCGAAGTAGGAGCAGAAACGGATAGTGAGGAATCTGTCTTACTGCTGCCAATCATTGTCCTGGCTTCCAGGCCAAAGAGGAGGAGAGAAGAGCCAGCAAGTCACTTTATCCATCTCCCTACTCACCCACCCACCCAGCCCTTCCTCCCACATTCCATCCATCCATCTATTCACGGTGCCACAAAGACTCGCAAATGGAGAGGAAATAGTCCAGGGCCCAGTTAGCTCATATAAAGACACCCTGTCCTAGGAGGCTGCCTGCAATTTTTACTTCCCCTGGAGAAACTCCAATGAGTGTAGAGCCTTCCGGCTGTTCTCCGGCTCAGCAACCTTTCTCTTACAATAGTGAAACATCCTCAAGTAGTTATCACATTGCTATTTCAATCAATCTCCTTTCACAATTTCCTGGGCTTGGCCATGATCAAGCTCCAGAAGCAGGGACAGCTTTGTCTCCCCCATGGGCAGCACACAGTAAGTGCTCAGTAAGCATCTGCTGAATAAGCACTTGAATGTGCAACACACAGTTAGTCAAGGCTCAATAAAAAGAGATAGAAATGTTTCCCATTCTGAGTGCATAATCACCCTCCCCGCTTTAGGTACTGGCTGGGGCTGATACCCCAAATATTCATGCATCCGTATGCCACTTGGTAGATAATGGAAACTGTAGCTCAAGGTCAAGGGACTGAACAGTCCCGGCCAGACCACCCCACTCTGGGACCCTGTTCACTAGCTTCTGAAATGGGGTCTGGGTAAGATGCTTGCCTATTCTTCAACTGGGGGTTCTGCACTGGCTTAAGTTCACTGTCATAATTACTCAAACTACAGCCAGAAGCCCCAGTTTGCCTTCCCCATCTAGTGTCTAGGAGCCGGTGATTGAGTCCTGTAACTGTTGAGTTTTCCCCCTAATACAGCAAGGATGCAGAGGGCTGGGGGCAGGGTGAGAAACTGCATTTTTCTTCTTTTTTTTTTTTTTTTGGCAACACAGTCTCGCTAAGTAGCCCAGGCTAACCTACAACTCATGAGCCTCCTGCCTCAGCCTCCAGAGTATTGGAAAATAAATGGTTTCTAAGGTGCTCCTTAAGGTTAGCCTTTCATTACTTTAAACCACTGGCTAAGGTAAAAGTTTAGGCACAGCAAACACATGTTGCAAACTGTCGAAAAAGAACCCTAATTTCAAATATTTCGCTTCTCTCAATCTTTGACTGCATATTGAATGAATCCTAGTATGTGCCAGCCACAGTTCCAGGAGTGACTCAGGTAAGACACAGGCACTTATAACACAGAACATCCAGTCCACTGCAGGAGACAGAAAATACACAAGTAAGCGACTAAATAAAAGATGACTTCAGATGGAGTTATGGGCACAGAACATTAAACAAACAGCACTACGTAGAAGAATACAACAAGAGATGAGGAATGGTTCCTTTTCAGAAGGCTTCGCTTTGACGATCATATTTGGGCTGAGACCTGAAAGTTCTCTGGAAGAAAGTGTGAGGAAGAATATGCCAGGTGAAGGGAACAGTACGTGCAATACCTCCCACGCCTGTGAAATTCACAGAACGAAGAGGTGCCCGGAGCAATTGGGAATAGACAGGGGCAGTGGTGAGTGATGGATTTGGGGCTGGTCACAGAGAGCAGGGTCTTGGGTAGGAAAAGAACCTCTTACCTTTTCACAACATCTAGCACCTCATCTCATCAGGAATGTAGGAATGGCCCACCATACTGTCAGCAGTCCCTGGGACTCATCACCGCAGAAATCCCAGACCCATTTATATCATAGTTGTCATAGCTAGCCAAATATACCACTTGAAGTATTCAACAAGCTGTTAGGTCTTATTTTTTTTTAATTATTTTTATATGAGACAAGGTCTCATTATGTAGTTCAGGTGGTCTTGAACTCATTATGCAGCCCAGCCTGGCCCCAAACTTGCAGCGATCCTCCTGTCTCATTCTCTTGAGTGCTGCAATTAAAGGTCTGCATCACCACACCTGGCTTAAGATTTATGTTTTTGGTTAGCTCTTTCTTTCTCATGAATTTATCACTATATCACGAAAGTTCCAAAATGGCCAACACACCACAAAAAAATATCACTTTAGGCTCCTGCTTGAAGCCAACAGGTTCAGAAAACTGATTCAAGGCCAACAGATTTTATATAAAATTGTTAATATAGAAGTACATACCTTACTATATCTTATTTTTTGGGGGGTACTAGGGATCAAACTCAGGACCTAGCACTTGTGAGATGGGCATGATGGCACTGAGCTAAATCCCTGGCCCTGTACTTTACATTTTAAAAGACTTAGTAATTGCACTTTAAAATAATTGGTTTTCTTTTGTTCATATTTCATTTCATCTATATAAAAGCATTATTCTGAAAAGGTGCCTGCCTACCTCACCCACAGCTGAAGTCACAACCCATGGATAGAGTGGGGGTTCACTCCCAGCGGGACAAGGAATTGCTAGATGGTTCTGGCAGAGGACTGGTTCACAGAAGCATTTTCACTTTCTAGTCACCCCACCGTTTGTCCAAGCTTGCCCAGGGGAGTGCTGAAGGCAGCAGGAGACCACAGCTGCCCTAGATGATGGCACAGGGGCAGTGTCCTGCATCCTCGTGGGCTCAGTCCTCCCTTGGTCTACAACCACCCCTGCGACATCCCCCCCTACTCTGGGCCCACAAGGCTTAGGGCCTTGGGACAAGCCTGCCAGGCCATCCTCCCAAAGAGCTCAGAATGAGCTCATGCATCCATAAGAAAAATAAATGCGGTATTTCCCACTGTTTGCTTTGTGTACGGTCTAGAAAGAAATGAGAATTTTATTTAAGAAGGCCTTCCAGCAGGACCCCAGCAGACACTGGGCAAACACCACAGCAACAGGCTGTAAACAGGTGGCAAGGCCCAAGCTCTAGGCCTGAGCCATATGCTGCAGCCCCTTGTTTACATCACTTTCTTCTTTGTCCCAGTCCTCTCTCCACACTGTACACACACACACACACACACACACACACACACACACACACACACACAGAGTCTTTGGACTTAGAGAGCAGAAGTATGGTTCTTGTGCCCCACCATGTACATTTCTCAAGGACCCTGTCAAGAGCCTTCTGAAATGCACGGACCATTGACAGCCCACATGAGGTGGGGTCCACAGACACAGAGAAGCTCAGAGCTGTACTGGTAAGGAGGGCACATGACAGATGGTGAGGGACATGTGGGTCCTCCTGGACAGTGCTGGATGATCCTGGCAGAAAGGCCTCAGTGAGGGTGTCTGAGCAGCCCAACTTGGAAGGAGGGGCTGGGGGCACTGAGCCTGGGCAAGGCTAGTTCACCTCCAGGCAGCAGCACTACATGAAGGAGAGAAGTGGAGAGGAAGGATGAGCTGGGCCTGAGTCCAGAGCTAAGTGGCTGTGGACCAGATGTCTGCATCTCCCCATGGGTACATTTGAAGCCTACCCCTCCATGTGATGGGAGGTGTTTGGTGGTGAGGGGTTAGTGCCCCTACAGAAGACAAAGACAGACCGCACTTCCTCCCTCTGCACCACGCAGGCAGGCGATAAAGCCATCTGCAAACTGGGAAGGAGGCCTCGGTTCCAGACTTCTAGCCTGCAGACCTGAGAAACGAACATGCTCTTGAAGCTGCTCGGCTTACATAATTTGTTACAGCAGCCAGAGCTGACCAAGACATCAGTTAAGAGAGAAGAAAGTCTGAGGGTAGGTGTCCCATTACTGTCGTGAATGATTCTCTCCGCCAACAGCTTTCTGGTTCAGCTCAACTGCCCCTTTCTGAGGGACCTGGCTAACAAAGACAGGCTGTTTCTTGGTGTGGCGTGAGGGCCGTTTTGTCTGTACCTAGGCATCTCAAATTTTAGTTTTTCCAGCACCCACACAGGGATATAAGGGAGGCAAAAAAGGAGACCCAGGGAGATCAAGTGGTATCATTCTTCATGTCCTGAGACTTCTAACTAGTCTGCCTTCTCTCCACTTTCCAGAAAATTATAATTGTTGTTGGGAATTGCAAATGACTTACTCAGATTTACGACTTACTTGGACTCACAACTTACTTGGACTCACGGATGTTTGCCCTGCCCTATGGGATCTTCAACTACAGGGACTATTGTAGATAACCGCCCTGTTTTATGCATACTAGGATTATGGGTGTGAAGGCTTTGTACCAAATAAAGGTCTAGCAAACTCAGGGCACTGGCCTTTTCTGCTTGTGTGGTATTTGGCCTTTTGTTGCTGTTGCTCAGAGTAGCAAGAATCAAGCCCAGGCACAGCGTTTTCCTCAAGGCTCCAATTTTGTTTTTGGTTAGTTGTTAATCCTTTTGCTGTGGGACTCACGGTGGACTGCAGCTTGCCATGAGGATTCTGGCTGCATCCTCTTGCCCTGTCTCCCACAATTTATTTTTACATGCAATATCCAGGATTTTTAGTAGGAGAGACAGAGAATAATGTATCTAATCCCTCTTGTCTAGAATTAGAAGTCATATGTTTCATATTCTTATGTTTTATATATAAAATATAGCAAAGCAATACGACTTCTTTAATCTGAATGGCAGATACACGAATCCTCTGTGTATTACTCTGTGCTTTTCTGTCTCTGAAACCCCTCATAAGCACTGTGTTTACTCCCATCTACTTCTCCTTCCTTCACTCTCTTATCAGCTAACTTTTTTTTTTTTTGAGACAGGGTCATTGTAGTTCAGGCTGGCCCTGAACTCCCTATGTAGCTCTGGTAAGCCTTGAACTTAGCAATACTCCTGTCCCTGCTTCCCAAGAGCTGGAATTACAGGCATGAGCCAACATGCCCGGCACTGTGGTATGTGGTACTGATTGCTGGTGGGTGTGAGTCACCACACCCCGTACTGTTGTATGTGGTTAGTGGGAACCAAGCCAAGGACCTTGTGCTTGCTAGGCAGGCACCAGAACCACTGAGCTAAATCTCTGGCCTGTTTTTTTTAAAAAGACATGAGAAGAAGAATTTATTAGAGGCAGATATAGAACATGCTCAATAGCAGAGTGTGGATGCTAAGAAAAATGAAGCACCTAATTCAGCTAACTTCTCTCTTTCCCCTTCTGCCAGCCAGCTGCCAACCAGGCAGCGGTGAATTTATGAGCTCCAGTCCCTTACTGCAGAGCCACTGTGGTGGTTGTGGGGCACAATAATAGCCGAGAGGCTGTCCTGGCAATAGAGGACTGGATGATCTGACAGGCCCTGGTGGAGGCTAATTTGCATTCGGGGCTCAGGGAGGCTGCTCTGTCCTGGCTGTGCCCCACCAGCACTGCACCTGCAGATACCAACACCAAAAGAAGCAGCACACACTTGCTAGAGTGGGCTTCCCAGGTGAGCAAAGCCTGACCCAGGTACCTGTCTGCACAATCTCACCTTTTTGGATGCTTTCCTCCTGCTTTAAGCTCTCTCTTCCAAACCCAACTTCTCAGAAAGGTCTCAGATTAGCCTCTGGCCTAGCAGAGGGAGCATTAAGATGTCCCCTGGCCTGTATCGAGTAGGGAGGGAGGTGACATCCCTCCCTCGGGAGAAAGCCAGGTTCTGCATGATTCAGAAAAGGTTTTCTGTCAGTCACTGACTTGGTTTCCAGGATAAGGAGAACAGAGAAGGCTTGATTTCTTTGGGCCCTCAGGATGTGCAGAGACAGTGGCAAGCGAGGTCCCCCCAAAGCCCTACTGTTGCCAAGCCTAAATGAATAAGGAAATGAACAGACACCACTGGGGCTCTCTCTCTAGCTCCCCTCTCTGAACGCCACCTGCAGTCCTGAGGGCCAACTACTCATCCTCCAGCCCCAGGACAGCAGCTGTCTCTAGCACCTGTCTACACAGCTACCAGCTAGAAAGTTGAACTTTAAGGGTGAACTGGACGTCCAAGGTCACAACTCTGGACAGCCAAGCAGGATGGTGGCTGCTGGGAATCCCAGAAGGCAACAGAGTCCCTGAAGAGCCACCACACACATGGTTTCATTTGATCCACCCACTGCCCTGTCATTGGGTTCACAGTCACTGCGTTGCATTTGGGGAAACTGAGTCTCAGCAAAACCAGGTATCTTATAATGTAGCCCCAAAAGACAGTGGAGTTAGAACCCAAATCCCCTGGACCCGGAGCCCCAATCCCTTACTTCCCATCTTCTGGGGACACCATGGAATTTCCAGTCTCACTGAGATGCTAAGGATGGAAGGCAGGTCTCCAGGACCCCTCCGTCCTTCGGCACTCACTCTGCCTTGCTTCACCTGCTCACATCTGCATCTATGGGGTGCAAGAGGCTTCCTCGCATCTCATCAACACTAATGCACTGAGCTCCTGCACCACACAATGGGCACGACAGGTACACAGAGTACACCTCCTTTCGAGGTGACAGAGGAAGCCCAGAGATGGCATGTCAGGCCCACCTGCCTGGGAAACTACTACTCTCCACCTGGAGAGCAGGATCCTAAACAGCTGGACCTACGGAGCTCTCAGTAACACAGCCATCCCCGAATCTCATCCCCAGTGGGTCTGAGTGTTAGGAGTGTGTTGAACACATGCATGACCTTGGATGGTCTTGCGCAAATGAGGAAGCTTCCTGCAAGGAGGGCACAGAGGGGAGAAGGGCAGGACAGAGGACAGCTAGCATGTCTGTCCAGTCCACCTCCTTCCCACAGCCACATTCTGAGTGGGGCCAGGGAGAGACTTGATGCACTTGGCTGTGGAATCCCCACAGGAGAAAGGCCTTCTGCGGCAGCTGGAGGAAGCTGTGCAGGTGCTGGATAAAGAGAATTGGGGACCAACATCCCTGGCAAGAGGGAAGAGGCCCAGAGCCGGGCTGCATCCCAGGGCAGGATGCGTAGAACAGTGGAAACTTCACACAGGGCCTCAAGGCCGGGCTTGGCTCACCCTTACTTCCACCCTTACTCCCTGCGCTGGACCAAAGGCCAGTACAGGCCCGCTCTGTGTGTGGCGTGAAGAACAGCATCTGCCTCAGACGGAAACAGAGAAGTGATAATTTGGCCCAGCACACACCAAATAGTGCACGGTGAACCCTGACTGCAGCTTCAGATTCATTAGCAAAACGCAGCCTGGATTGCCTCCCTGGCTTGCGAATGCCAGGCTGCTGGCTCCTCACACCCTCCAGGCAGCAGTGTGAGCTCACCTATAGTCCTTCGGAGGTCTTCACACTGGCTGATATGAGGGAACTTCAGGATTTCCTTCCACTTCTTGCTTTTCCCTTTGCGCTTTCCTCCGCCCCCTACAGAGAAGGAGAAAGAAGATGGGCTCAGGTCGCTGCTATTCAAGGCTCAGTAAGTTGTCCACCAGCTCCCTAGGTCAGCCCAGGACAGACACACACCTCTTCCCAGGTTGGCTCAAGCCTTGGCTTTTCCTGCACGGTCTGCTGGGCCCTCTCACAGCAGGGTCCCTCCCACCACCACCGCTGCTGCCAGCACCCTGTCCCTGCTCTTCCTTGTCATCTCCCTCTCCCGCTCAGCTCCCCTTGGAGCCCATATCCGACCCCCAGATTACACCATAACCTTCCCATGCCAAGGCCCAGGCCTGTCACACCTCAATATTCCCCGTGGGCCTGGGCAATCTCCATAGAACAAATCCACAGCCCCTCCCTGCCTTCCTTTCATCCCTCAGGCCTATGCACAGCACCCTTCCTTACAGGAGGCTAGATTTGCAGGGTCACTTTCTACTCATCTTGGCATCCCCTTCTCCCTTCTCACAAACCCTACGTCTCAGAGGAGGAATTAAGGCTGGAAGAAAAGACTGAAGGGCCCCACCCTGCGTCACGTGCCCCACAACATGCATATGTGATGAACACACACACACAATGAAAAGTTGTCACGACCAAGCCCATGTAATGAGCACGTAGAGCTGAGAGAGGTGCACAACTCTGCACCACCCACCCTGCTTGTCCTTACCCAAGGGATAGTGGACACAGCACATGGGAACACTCGGTGGGCCAAACAACCACGGGGCACTGACTCTGGGCCTGAGTGTCCCTGAGCCTATGTGTTTGGACCTTGGACCTGGAGACACCTGCCATGTGGTCAGGTCTCCTGGGGACCCAGATGCTGTCCCCTTCCTCCTGACCCCATAACGATCCTCTTGGTGACTTGTAAAGGTCGCAGGCCCTCCAGTTTCTCTGGATTTCCCTCCTCCAGGACGCTGGGCTCCTGGTTCCGATGGCTCCACTCTCCAACCCTTCCAGGGAGGGCCTGGGTGAGGCTGTGCCTCTTCCCCTGGCCAGCACACCCTGTCACCATCTTGCTCCAATACTGTGGCCTCCACCTGGTGTCTCCACCTGGGCAAGCAAATTGGGGACAGCAAGGGGCCCTCCAAGGGCTTGTGAGAGGACCGATGAGGCAGGCTCAGGGCAGAGCCAGGGATTCTTAGCCATTATCAAGCTCCCCTGGAAAACTGAAGCCAAGAACCTGCTCAGCAAGTTGGCCAGCTCTGACCATGGGACCAGGCCCTACATCTAGTGGCCAGGAAGAAAAAGGGGACCTGACAAGGCTGGGGAGGAACCCAGGGCTATTTCTCTATTCTGGTTATGCTCCCTTCACTCCAACCAGGCCCAGCTCCCTCTTCCCAAGTCTCAACAGGTGTCAAAGCTCTCAAACTTCAAGAAACAGAACAGTGTGTCCAGGATACCTGGCTTGGCCAGCTGCCATTCGCACATGACCTCGAGGAACCCTCGAATGACTTCCTGAAGAAGAAACCATGGGCCTGTGTCACAGGCAGAGAAACAGATGTGCCAGGTTGTGTGATTCACCAGCTGGGTCCTGTTTCACTTTCCCCATCAGGAACCCGTACATAAGTGCATGCACTAGACAGTCCTAGGCTGACCCTGCCCTAGCCCAACCCCTCCTCTGCACCTCTGCATTCCTTATTCTCACTCTAGACAACAGGAACTACTACATTCTCACTTGACAGAGGAGGAAACCGAGGCATGGGAAAGAAAGGAGCAAGTCATCCATGGCTGGCCACCTCATAAATGGCGGAGCTAATGCCCCAGCCTCAGTGGCATGCCTACCTAAGGTCTCATCTTCACTGTTCTGTCTATAAACCAACCCTGTGGGTGCACTGAAAGCAAGAAAAACTCTCAGAGGATCAAAGAGCAAGCTAGTGTCAGACTTCAGATGTGAAACAGCATTCAGCAATACAAAGGGAATGGGGGATCCAGCTAGGGCCCCAGCTCTCGAGCTCCCACAAATGTCTACAGACCAGACCAGAGTGCTGCCAAGTGAGTTCTGTTTGACCTACACTTCGCTTGTTTGCTTGCTGTTCAGTGAATCAGTTGCCAACATTTCAACATTAGGAAGTTTCACATACAAACCCAGATTTTTGTATTTCTCACCCACAACCAGGCTTCCCACATGGCAAAACCCCAGAAGCTGGGCTGCAGCTGGCCCACGGACAGTACACATGGCCTCCAGATGAGTCTGCTCCCAGAAGCTGGAGCCCTCACTTAGGTGGCCTGTCTGGCCTCCAGAGGGTCTGATGTGCACCCCAGGGACAGGCTGGTCCCAGCCCACCTGCCTACAGGCTGCAGGCCTCAAGGGTCATCAGCATTCTGATCACATCCATCCCCTCTTAGCACCTATTTGTACATGATAAAACACATGGCATAAACGTACCATTTTAACCATTACTAGATGGACATGGAGTGTATTCACAATGCTGTGCACCATTAACATTATGATGAGTGTATAAGCACAATGTTGTATATCATTATACAGAAATACTGTTTAGCCTTAAAAAGGAAGGAAGTCCTGACACATACTACAGTATGGAGAAACCTTGAAGACACTGTGCTAAATAAAACAAGCCAAACACAAAAGGATACCTATGGTACGATTTCACTTGTATGAGGTATTGAGAGTAGTCCAATTCACTCAGAGAAAAAGTAGACTAGAGGTTACCAAGGGGGAAGAGGGAGAATGGAGAGCTGTGAACTGACAGAATTTCCACTTAGGGTAATAAAAAAGTTCTCGAAGTGGTTAGTTCCCTGACTATAGCCTGCTCTGGTTGGAACCCAGGAATATCTAACTTCTAATAAGGTTACCATGGGATTCTCAGGTAGCCACACTAAGGGAACCCAGTGTCTACTTTCCATACACATACTAGAGTGCATAATTTTTATACTTATTTATTCATTGAAAAAAATTAACGGATTCATTGATTCATTCAACCCCTCTACAAGAGCCCCTACAGGTGCAGGGACATAGCCATCATAAGCAGGAAGACACATCAAAGCTTTACTTCAGCAGTTTTCAGCCCATGCGACTGTGTCCCAGGGAACAGCTGCTAATGTCAACAGACATTTTTACTTGTCACAACTGGGGTAGAAGGATACTACTGGCAGCTGGTGGGCACAGGCCGGGCATGTGGTTAAACACCGTCCCATGCACAGGTTGGCCTCCCAGGACCAAGAGTGACTGCTCTAAAACATTGACAGAAGCAATATGGAGAAATGCTTCTCTATTACTGAGGGTTCTGATCAATATTTGTGGAAAAAATGTGGGTTTGGGGACACAGCTGTGTGATGATAGTGGAGGAGAAGGAGGGCTGAGTCACCTGGAGGATGCGATGCTGAAACCAGGGCCCAAGAAACAAGGGAGCCCTACCTCACCACCCCGAGGCTGCCCTGGTGAGGCCCCCCCAGCCTCTGCCTGGATTGCCTTTCCTCCTAATCCTTCTGTCTACAGCTTCCAGATCAGAAGGCAGAATAATTCTCCCCAAAGATGTCCACATCCCATTGTGCAGAATCTGTGAATATGCTCCTGAAGTGTAGAAGAGGAAGGCTAAGAGTCATATCAGAGAGGTGAAACATGAGAAAGACTGGACTAGTTCCTGTGGGCTGTGAAGATGGAAGAGGTCATGAAATAAAGGGGTATGGTGTCTCTAGAAACTGGGGATGGTCAGGAAACCAACTTTTCCCAGGAGCCTTCCCCACACCTTGATTTTAACTCAGTGAGATCACCACTATGACTTCTGGCCTCCAGAGCTATAATTGTGTGATTGTGTGTGTGTGTGTGTGTGTGTGTGTGTGTGCACGCATATTAATCCACTTAATTTGTGGCAATTTGTCAGAGCATCCACAGGTGACAAAAACAGGATGCGCTCGGCAGGGTGGCCCCAGATGCCCACAGAAGCCCTGAATGATCACCCTATCCACAGCTGGCCCTCAGTTCCTCTAAACATCCCATAATAAATCCAGTCCTCTATAACTCAGATGGATTGAGGCACAGTATCATGTCTCAACAACAGACAAACCTTGCCTCAAAGAGGTCACCACTTCCAGACAATTAATTTGGCTCTAAAGCATGATGCTGTGTGTTAAAATGCACACTTGATCTTTGAAGTGTTGACACAGTTGATTATTTCAGTGAGAACTGATTATTTCTCTGCATCCCAAGAGGTAACAAGGCCCAGCCAAGATGCACTCCCTCCACAAATCCTGTGGCCCCAGCTGCGCCAGCCCAACTGCCCCACTCCGGGGTGGTGTCAGGCCCACCAAGGGCAGGAGTCACCATATCCCCACTGGCCAGAATCCTGTCAGGCCCCAGCAGCAGGGACAGCCATTTCCCAGGCCTGACAAACTGATGCCCATAGGCCTGTGGGCCTGTTCATAGGCTTAGCCTGTTGGTCATCTTCCTTTGCTCTATTTCTCTTCCAGCTATTGCTTTTGGGGACTTTGTGCTTGTCATTCCCTCTGCTAAGAGTAATTCCCTCTGCCTTCGTATGGTCTCAGCCACATGTCTCATCTTCACTTGAATACCATTGTCCTGGTGCTAGGAAAGGCAGACAGGCACGTATCAGTTTGTAGATTAATTCGTTCCATTCTGTCAGCACATACCACTGACCCACTCAAGCTTTCCTGTGAAGTGAGTACTAACTCCCAACCCCGAGTCATAGCTTTCACTGCTGCTCGAAAGGCCCTGTGCACTGACGTGCTGTCGGCACTGCACTGCGTCTCGTAGTCTCCACTACTCTCTTGTTGGCCCACGGCGGATGCTCAAATAGTATTTGGTGAATAGATACAGGCATATGCTTTGCTTCTGACCCCTGTATACAACACGGCTGCCCAGTCCCCTGCAGACGCAGCTCTCTGCCAGCCAAGGTCTTTCCTGATGCTCTCCACTGTCAAAACCCTGATCATCCTTCAAGCCCCAGCTCTCATGCCCCTTCCCATGCTGCTTGCAAGGCAGAGCCCGGGTCAGGCCCACAGCTCTCTCCCAGCTCAGGTGGAGGTGACAGGCGGAGGTGGTAGTCTCAAGATTTCCTTATGTTGGCTGACTAGCAGAACAAATGAACACTTGCAGGAACCAAAAACAACCTACTCCCTGCCCCTGCCAGCCATTTGGGTTTAGCCCTGAACACCAAGTCCTCACTAAAGGCATCCCTGCCCCATTTACAGATGACAGAGCTGGGGCTGAGAAAGAACTATTGGCCAGTGAATGAAGTCAGGCCCAGAAGGCAGGCTCACAGATTCCACCCCGCTGAGTAGAGTAGCCTTGGGCCCTATTCGCTATATTGGCTGATGTACTGTGCTCTTGGTTTACCTTCCACACACCACCGGGAGAACAGGACTTAGACCTTGGTCTTGTGGAGTTAAAGTTCATTCCACACATCAAAGAGCAAAGATAAGTCAGACGGCAGGGGTGGGAGCTAGCAGGGCAGACAGTGGAAGGGAGGCCCCAGGGAAGGAGAGACCCAGGGCCTGCAGGGGGGCTCCTGCCATGGGGTGTGAAGAGGCCTTGATGTAGGGCTGGGCTCTGCCCACTAATAGCTCTGGGGGAAATGCCACAAGATCCCACAGCAGGTCTCAAACTTAAGTAGACAGGAGTTCAACAAGGAACAACTTGAAGGTACGCATGTCCCCTGTCTCAAGAGTAAGAGAGCAGGTAGTTACATAGGTAGGAGCAGGAGCTGGGAAAACCTCAAGCAAAAGTGTGCAAAGCATTATAAACTTTTAGTCTCATTATTACAGTAGTTTTGGCCTCAGGACACCCATGACAGGTGCCCCACATGCACAATTTTATGTCTAAGGTCAATGCATATGTCCCTAGAGGACTCAAACCCCAAGCTGATCCATTAATAGACCACCAATCTTTTGTGGAGACAACTACCATATTCATTCCTGGCCAGGAATATATAAAACCTAAAAATACATAAAACTTTAACAGCCTCATTAATTGACCGCCAATCTTTTGTGGAGACAACCACCATATTGATTCCTGGCCAGGAATATATAAAACCTAAGAATCCTTGGGCCAGTGATTTAACTCAGTGGCACAGCGCCCACCTGGCAAGTGTAAGATCCTCAGGTTCCATCCCCAGTACAAAAAAATAAAAATCTTCCTCCTGACAGAGGGGTGGAGTCCCAGGATATGTAGAGGTTCCAGCTCAAAAGAAGCTGCAATGGCTTCCCCTTTGTTCATCTTGTATAGTCACTAGAGCCCTAATCCACTTACAGAGCACCTCTTTCCTAGTTCCCCAAGCCACTGCCCCTGTTAGCCACGTTCTTCAAGATATACTACTAAAGCCTTTTCCATCTAAAAGAATCAGAGCCATGGCATTTCTTCTCTGTCATATATTTTCAAAATAGCTGACAAAACTCACTTGGATTTTTCAACTCCTTGCTTTGCAAGCTTTACTTTGATATTTCCCGAGAGAAGCCTGTTTTCACTCATCTGTCTTCTCAGAACCCTAAGCATCTCCAGCCCTCAAAACATCATTTTCTGTGATGGGACTTTACTTTCATTGCAATGCCTCTTCTTACAGATAATCCTGTTCTGGACTCCCAAGAAAATCTGATCCCTGGTCCTTACCTCAACTTCCTGGTGGGGGAGGTAGGGACCAACTAAAATCTTGGTAACTCCACCAGGATGTTTATACCTGAAACCTATCCTCAAAAGCCCTTTCCACAGGGGATGAATCCAGTTACTCCTCTTTGGATCACTTTATGCCATGAGCCTAGCAAGTAATATGTACCAACCCTACCTAGCATTCAAGAGTTCCCAATGACTGGATTGCTAAAACTAATCACACAACCAGATTCACCAATTTAGGCCAAATCACCCTATGCAGGTCCCCACTCCACCTCAGGAACCTAAGCATACTCCTTTTCACTTCCACCCCGAACAGGAACTTGCACCACAAGAACTGCGACTCCTCTCCTAATACGTGAGGGTGATAATACTCCAAACCAGTGCCACAGTCAGATCCCACCCATTTTGCTCAAATCAAAGCAAGCCCCACCTGTCTTTGTAGTGTTAGCCACTAGGTTGGCCATCACTGCCCTCACAGCTCCCAGAAGAGGACTCAGGTCAGCTCTCTCAAGAACTAGGCCTGTCCTTGGATACCCTTCCAGTGACATTAGACACACTAGACTAGAAAGCTAACTCCTGGCTTATAAAATCAAGGCACACTTGACTTTTAATGGCCACTCAAAGAGGGATTGATGTGAATCTGCTGGAGGAGTGTTGTTTCTACCTAAACCAATCAAGAGTTAATACAAGAAAATCTGAAAGAACATCAGGAATGGGCTGAAAAAATTCAAGAAAGCAAGGTGGTCCTCCTCAGTTTGTTCTGGAAAGATCTGGACTGGTTTCTGTCTTTCCTGGGGCCTCTCTTCTATTACTCCTGGAATCAAAAGAGTATCTCATCTCATTTAGAGGCTTTAAATTCCACATGATGCTTTCTCAGGGATTACAACCATTTCTGGCCAAAGATCCACCCTGCCAACCACCACCCCCACACCTTATCTCCTGATTAACCAACTTCATCACATCAGAAATGCCTTCTGTTTCTAAAGTCCACTCCTCTTTATTTCCCCTAATACCACAGGCCTTAAGGAATTGGGTATTCTAAAACGTTTAAAGTATTTTGGAGCCAAAAACCCTACTCTGAAATTGCCTTGGCCCACCTTAGACAGGTAGCAAGGGGTGGAACACTGAAAACAACAGGAAGCAGTTTCAGAAGAATTCCCAACACAGCCAGCTCCCAAGGGGCATACTACTTCTGAGCCTGTGCTGCTCCCAGGAAGAATGAGTGGATAACTCCCCGCAGCACCGCCTTGGACAGAGCCACAGGGGAGTTATTCTCATTCCTCCCTTGGGTTTGAGGTTAGAGCCTGTGTGTGAAGGTAGAATCTGAATGAAGAGGAATGGACACTGGGAGAATAATCGGGGAGGTGCTGGGCTTCAGATAAGAGTGGCAGGAAGCCCTGTGCTTGAGTCTGATGGATGGGATGGCATCCAGGGTGAGGAGCGGCCAGCTCCCAGAACCCCACAGTGGGCCTGGCATGGTGGAGTGAAACAGGGTCCCTCCTCCAAAGGTCAATGACAAAACTGACAGTAGTGGTGACCAATTTACTGGGTCCTCATACCATCCTTGAGAGGTCGAAGTGGACCTGGTAGACTTCTGCAAAAAGACTGACCCTTGATTGCACCAATCCAACGGTGTACTTGACTTGAAATGTGGTATTGCTTATATACTCAGGAGCAGCGACCAATGAGTACTCTTAATACATCACCCAATTTATCCTACACATTGACCCAGTGAGTAGATCCTGTAATAGAACCCATTTCACAAGTGGGGAAATAAGAGTCCCTGAAAAGGAAGTACCTTGCCTGAAATCACACAGGCTGTTGTTTCAGAAGCTGAACCAGAACACAGGCATTCTCTTAGTCTGATATTTGTTTCTTCTCTGGAAACAAATGAGTGACAGACTAGAGAAAGAGAAGCTAAGAGAGGATCTACGAATTTGAGGAAATGATCATTCTTGCTCTAAATAGGTACTATTCAGGGTAGTCCTTGGATCAGCAGTATCAGCATTTGGAGACCCTGTTAGAATAGAAATGCACAATCCACCCAGAGATATGTGTCAGAGGCTCTGGGAAGCCTCTGTAGAAATCTGTATTTAGTAATCAGTCCCTCTAGTCTCAGAAACATCTAAGAGAAAATCCCAGAACATCACAGCGCAGAGGGGATGATGGCCTGCTCTTTCTGGGAACTAATCCTTCTCTTTCTTCTAAAAAAAAGATCTGCAGAAATACACACAGACATACTGAAAATATGTCTCCCAGACCAGGTGTGGTGGCACAACCTATAATCCCAGCACTCGGTATTGTGAAATAGTAAAATAGTCAAAGGGAAAAGGATGGTAGGGGTAAGTAGAGAAGGGAAAGAAAAAATTTGATGATTTCAAAAAATGAGAAAAAAGTGAGAATTAAGTCTTATCAATACCAGTACTCCGGAGGCAGAGACTGGAGGATCACCATGAAATCTAGGCTTCCCTGAGCTACACAGTGAGACCATGTCTCAAAAAGAAAAAAAGTCTTCCAGCTTCAAAATTCTGTGATTCTGGGCTCCGACCCTGACAAGAGTCCGAGGTCACTATGGTTTGTCAGACATGAGTAAAGCATTTTTCTTAGAGCAAGACACTGGTAGCTATCAAGGCCATGAGGTTCACTGTCTTCTCTGACCCTGGGTTTAAGGGCCAAGGAGCAAATCTGATTAGCCAGCTCATCTTTTCTCCAGTGTAGAGTCTACAACATTGGACCAACTCTGTCTTATAGGGAAAGGGCAAGAGTCACAGCAGGGTCAAACAAGCAATAGACCACCCCAAGCTTTCAAGGTCAGAGCAGAAGCTCTAGGATAGTGGCAGGTACAACCATACACAGCACCAGGAAGCAACAGAAACCACTGCCTCAACATCCACAACAGTTTAGGCACTGCTACTTAAAGGCACACAGACATGGGGTATAGGGACACAGGCTATAGAGACCCCATGACTTCTAGACAGGGCCCTCCTGTTCAGAACCTCCTGAAAGGCTTATGGTTTGGAAAGATCAGTAATACACTAATGAAAGAAACCACATTTAGTAGACATTTTAATTATGTTGTGAACTAGGCCTTTGGAGTAGACAACATGTATCCACACAGTGAGGTCTAAAAAAGCCACAAGGCAGAGAAGCTGTGCTCAATGCATTCTGGTCACAGCCCATGAGTTCTCCAGTGTCTGGTGACTGTGTGGGAAGGATCACTCTACTGTGTTCCCTGCCACAAAAGGCCGGTGACTCACCTGCTCTTGCCTGACCCGGGGAAGCTAGTGTTAGTTACAATGCTGCCTGTGACGTGTGTGGGGCTAAAGAACCTGTTCAATTCTTTCTAACCCAGGTGGGCTCTCAGCACTCAGCTTCTCCTCTGCCACCAGCAGAGCTAGTTTTCCAGAAAACGCACCATGGGGAGCCTGTGGGTGTCCCTGGAGTAAGACACGGTCCAGCAAACAGAGGCAGTTGGTCTGTTTTTGAAGGGGGAGAGCTCCCTGCATCCACGGCCCACACCCCGTCCTCCGCACCATGATCTTGCTTTCCGTCCACTTGGGCTCTACGCCTTTGTGACTGCCACAGTGGCTCCCCTGCCAAGGCTGCAGAGGTGGGTGTGTGGCCTCTCACAGAGTGGTCCTTTAATCTGTTCTCAAACAAGGTGAGATCCCAATTACTGGGTCCGATGGGGTGCATCACTGTGACACACACCTTTTCCCCTTCAGAAGCAGCACAACTCTAGCGAAGTGCACTCAAGGTGACCTCAGCCTGCGGGGCACTTTCTCCAAACCAGGGCACTTGGCAGCCAGTGTGAAACGGAGACAGGCCCTGGGGAGTTATAAGAAAGCTCTTCTCTGCCTCAGTTGCTTTATCTGGGATCTGGAAAGGTTTTCCCATGACAGAGCACAGAATATTTTTTTCACAAGAGTTTCTTTAAAATCCCCTCAGATGAGACAGATGACAGGGAATCTATCCAGGGGGTGAGAACCTGCTCTGTCTGTGTAGCTCCACCCTCAGGAGGCTGAGCCCCTGCCTCAGTTCACACACTGGAGTCAAGGAGCACAGCCTTGGTCCTCCCACTCTCAGTTCTTCCCTCTGCACAGTCCACCCTGGAACTACCCACATGGTTACATGTTCAGAAGAAAACCTTGCAGGGGAGGCCAACAAAGTCACTGTCACCTGGCGCCTCTGGAGAGGCCAGGGTCCGCCAGGAGCTTTGAGAACCATGGCCTTGATGTCTTAAGGATACCCAGGGTCTTCCTAGTCTGGCACAGAGGTGGACAGGAGTGCATGTGGGGTCTGTGGGCACAGAGCCTCATCCTGTCCAAGGTGACTTCCACAGCCTGACCCCACCACCAACTTTACCACATGCTGGGGACTTACCTGCTACACAGGCAAAATGGCTCAGAGACTCAGGAAGGGGCCTGGGCCATGTAGGAGTGAGTCAAGCAGGTTCTGTTCAAATGGCTGATACTCTGACGTGGGCACAGCCAGGCGAGAGGGCAGCCTCCCAAAACTCAGTATGGCAGAGTGGAGGAAGAGGAGAAGGACAAGGAAGAGGAGGAGGAAAAGGGGGAAGAAGAGAAGGAACCAGAGGAAGGAGGTAAAGGACTGCCAGCAGCAGAGAGCAGGCGGTGGAGGCCATTCCACACCCGACCAGTCTGCCGAGCTGTTCATTTGGGGCTTCTGTGGTGCAAAAGAAGCCCGCTGGGTAGCAGGCAAAAGCCGTGGTGGGTCAGGAGCCTCGGCACAGCCCCGGCCTCCCAGCGCCCTGCCCTCCGCAGGACGGGACAGAGCTGGGAACAGACACACAGCTCTGACCCCAGGAAGTTCTGTGGCACTACAGTTTTCAGCTGGAAGAAGCTGATAGCTCTGGGCTAGCCCAGAGGGAGCCCTGGGGTGCAGCCCAGGGTGTGTGGGGGGCCTGTGGTCTGCGGGCAGGTTCCAGTACCTCCAGGCCCCACCTCATGGCCACACCACAGTTAGGGTTTCCAGGGCGGAAAAACCTCAGCCATAACCAGAGGATCCCACAACCTCAAATTAGGAAAACCGAAGCCAACACCAGGCCCAGTAACCGGTCACTGCGGGAACTGGAGTCAGGGCCCTCCAGGGCACAGAGCCCAAGGGAAAGAATTTGGTGTGGACTGGAGAAAATGAAAAGGCTCAGAGTGGTCCCTCCCGGGGGCACCTTAGAGTCCGTGCTGATGCGGAGCTACCTCCCCTTTTGAGTGACAGCTATGATCTTTGTCAAAGACACCCCCCTCTGCTATCCCTGGTCTCTTTATGAAACGTAGATGTCACTGCATTGTTATGTGAGCCCTGAGTAAGTCACCCAGTTTCTTCCTCCTGCACATAAAGACATTGCTGCTACCCACTTTGCATTGCTGTGTCAAGCATTAGCACACCCCAAGTGCCACTGAGTGTAACCACAACCACCACCATTGGCATCTTCATGGCATCACCCCATCTTCATCATGATCACCACTGCCATCACACAGATGGCAGAACTGAGGACACAGAGCTGTACAACATAAACAGCAGCTCGCAGGCTTACCCATGTCTGAACAGCACCCCACCCCCCAAGCACATGTGTACACACAGCTCCTTGTTCATCAGCACAGCCAGAGGAGTTGTTGAAGTCATGCCAGGGCTGCACCATTCAGCCTCTACCTCTCAAACCTCCCCTCCCCCCACCTTCCCTCACGCTACCCCACCGTTCCTCAAACACCCAGCCGGCTTCCACCTGAAGATTTGCTCTGGCTCACGGGTCAGCACACCTTCTGTGCAAAGAGCCACTTAGGTAAACACACAGGCATGGCTGCATCCCAACAAGACTATTTATGTAAACAGGCAACAGCTAGATTTGACCCCACGGGGCTCCTCTGCTCAGTCAGTCAGTTCTGGGCTTCCTCTGCCTGGAACCCTCTTCTTTCTGCTCAGGAGAAAACCACCTGGGGTTAACCCTTGGGCCCCCTTTATCTTTTTTTCTTTTTTTTTTTTTGAGACAAGGTGTCACTTGTAGTTCAGGCTGGCCCTGAGCTCACTATGTAGCCCAGGCAAGCCTCAAACTCAGCAATCCTCCTCTCTCTGTCTCCCAAGTGCTAAAATGACAGGCGTGAGCCACTACAGCCTCGCACTGTGGTGTGTGGTGCCTACTGCTAGGATTACGGGTGTGGTAGCTCACTCCCACCATTCCCGGCATTGTGTTATATGGTACAAGAATTGAACTCGGGACCTTGTCCTTTTGAGGCAAACACTAGAACCACTCAGCTAAATCCCCAGCCCAAGGGCCTCCTTTACCTTTTGTATAGCTCCCACTTTCTCCACAAGGAGAAAATTTATTGAAAAATTGATATTAGTACACTGTCACACATCATGATCACATTCGTTATAGGGAATTGGTGCTTGTACATAATATATCTTAGTTCTTAAAAAGTAACTTATTTGTTTTTTTGGTTTTTTTTTTTTTTTTTTTTTGAGACAGGGTCTCTGTAGTTCAGGCTGGCTCTGAGCTCACTATGTAGCCTAGGCAAGCTTTGAACTCAGCAATCCTCCTGTCTCTGCCTCCCGAGTACTGGGATTACAGGCATGAGCCACCACGCCCGGCAAAAAGTAACTTATTAAAGTGAGATTCCTATAGCATACAATCAACCACTTAAATGATTCAGTGGTGTTCAGTGCTCCCACCATTTCCTTTTAGTTCCAAGACACTTCCATCACTCCAAAGGAATCCCTGTTACCTTGTCTAACAATCACGGCACGCCTGGCTGCCCGGGCCCCTTGCCTCTGGGTACACGTTGCCCTGCAGCTGTCCCCGAAGCTGACTCACTGCTTGTCCCCTGTACCTGCCCTGCATTACCAGGCAGATCTCCTGAGGGCAGGTGTCTGCACCTTGTCCCTGCTGCCAAGAGCCCTGCTTGGATACGCCTGTGCAATGAGCCTGTGATGAGTGAGAAGATAAACAGACGGGAAGCTCAGACCAAAGGGTAGGGATGGCCTGAGAAGCACACAAGCCATACCACACCCCCTAGTCTTCCCCTGGCCTCCATTTTAGCAGGGCTCTCACTAGATGGCAGGGTGGGACTTCTAACTCCTTCCTGAGCTGAGCGTCCTCAGACAGTGTCCCCAGCCTCTCCGAGCCAGTCTCCCAACTGGCGTAATAACCAAATGCACTGACGAGTGCACTGAAAGCTCTTGGGCCGTGCAGGCCTGGAGTGGGCTGGGGCCTTCCTCCTCTTCCTCTTGCTCCTCTGCCTCTCTTTCTTCACTTAAAACCATTTCCTTCGAGAGGAAGCAGATCCCCATCCCTCATCCCAGAGGAAGCAAACACTACTACGCTGACCTCCTTATAAGTGTCCTTTCCAAGGAAAATAATTTTTAAACATTTTCTTAAAAGCTTACTATGTTTTTGCCCACACCAGTTTTCACAGTTGAGAGAGTCTGGCCACAAAAATTAACTTTTCTCTACAAAAGTAATCCCTTTCTCTCAGCAGAGCCTGAAGTTGGCTTCTTGTGTCTTCATTCTGTTTCTTCTGGGTTAGAGAAGAGCGAGCGGGGGAGGGAGGAGCACCGTCCCCTGAGAAATGTTGCTGGCAGCCAGGGCCTGGCCCCTGCAGCCCAACTGTGCCTATTTTCTTAGAGAAATAAACAGGACTATTTGCTCAAAGAAAAATGCCCCAATTTTTCATAGGATAGTCACAAAAATATTTGCATTTCCCTGTGAGTAATAATTACTTCTGCTCTCCCCAGAATTTTTGCATCATTTACTTAAAAAGATACTGAACAAACTCCTTAGAAATCCTTCCGGGTGAACCCCGCCCAGTGTTGGGGTACACGCAAAATGGATGATTGGACACAAGGCCAAGCCAGTCTGAGGCAGGGCGGAGTCAGGAGCAAGCCCCTGAGCCTGTGTCACCCCTGTGATCTCACAGCTTCATGACTGCATAGCAACGCAGATTGATTTGCAGGCGAGGAAACAGCCCAGAGAGGCCAAGAATCTGGCCCAGGGTTGCACAGCTGCTGAGTGGGTAAGCAGGGACTGGGACCTGGGAATGAATGCCTCATTTTTAATTCCTAGTCCATAGGCTAACATGGGGCTAAGAAAGTTCTCCCAAAGCATAAGGCTACAGAAGTATAAAACCAGCACACTCTTGAGCGCCCTGTAAAGGAAAGATCTCCAACACAAGAATCAAAGGCTTCTACCTGCTTTTACCTCTGTGTCTCCTCCCAAGGCCTCCCATCTCAAAAAAATGGCACCAGCAGTCACCCTGTGGCCTAGGCCAGGAACCCAGATGGCACCCTCTGATCCCATCTTTCCTGTGGCTCCGGGGTAAACAGTCTCTAAGAGGCCCCAGAGACTCTCATTTCCTGCCTGGTTCCTTCCCACCAGGAGCGGGCTTCCCACCAGCAGGCCTGGTGTGTTCTCAGGAAAGGTGGGTACAAAGTAAAGGGACCGACGCTGTGTTCCCAAACAGCACCAGAGGCCTCCAACAAGAGAGCTGCTTTCTTTAAGGGCTGTGTGAGTGCCTGACCAAGTGAGGCACCTTGCAGGTCACTCACCCCCATCAACACCAGGTCTCGGGCCAGAACTGTCCCTTCCAAGCCCCTGCAAAGTCCACTGCAATGCAATACGACCCCCACAGGTTGACATGAAACTAGGAAAGTTCCCCCAAAGCATGAGGTCACAGAAGCACAAAACCCATACTCCAGAGGGGACCTGTAAAGGAAGAGGTGCAGAGTGGGCAGACCAGGGGTGACAGCTGGTGCTGGTTATGTTCTTGCCCTTGTGACCCTGGGCAGCATGAAGTGACTAGAGCACAGTTAGCACCGCCCAGCACTCAGTGACTGGGAGAGGTCATCGTTGCTTCCTCCCCTAACATTCAGCCTCATACTGGAGTCTGGGATCGGGGAACAAGAAGGATCTGTGTGTGTCCTGATTCAACCTCCTCCAGCACCCGCACTGGACAGGCCTCTCCTGACGTGCTGTCCTCCACACCGCGCTGAGGTCCGCTGTCTCCCCGAACTACCTTCCGTCCAGTCAGCTGCAGACTCCTGTGAGAGCCCATCTGGTGCCTGGAACATGGTCCCCACCCTGTAAGAACTCACAGGAGAGGCCGACAAGTGCCTAGAAGATAATAACATGGAGGACAAAGGCTGGGCCCACCGGAGAGGGAAGTGACTCAGCCTGGGGCTCAGGGCAGTCTCTCTGAGGGGCAGCCCTTGGGCAGGGCCGTCTCCTCTGAAGGCTGCACAAAGCCCTGGAGGCCCCTGGCAGTGTGGAGTGAGCGCCTCAGCCGGCACTAGACTCCATCTGGATTCCAGAACTCGAGCCCCTGGCACTAGCGCAGTACCACCCACCCCGGCCTCCTCCTAGGGTGAGACCCACCGGCCTTGGAACTCCCCTCCCTTCCACTGTGTCTGGGAAGTGGAGGGCAGGGAGGCAGCCAGGCCACCCTGACGGCAGCCTCCAGCCCTCGCCTGCTCCCCTGCTCAGGGCTGGGCCTCCCTAGGACTGAACAGTGCTAGGATTGAGTACAGGCCTGGAACTTCTAGCTGTTCCTGCCGAAGAGCAGTACCCAGAATGGCTTGTGAGAAGCCCTCACTGCCCATCATAAAGAAGCCTAAGCAGGGCCAGAGGGTTAGCTCAGTGGTTCCGGCACCTGCCTCGCAAGCGCAAGGTCTTGAGTTCGATCCCCAGTAACTACATACAATGCTGGGTGTGGAGACTCACGCCCACCAACAATCAATACCACATACCACAGTGCTGGGCGTGGTGGCTCACGCCTGTAATCCCAGCACTCAGGAGGCAGAGACAGGAGGATTGCTGACTTCGAGGCTTGCCTGGGCTACATAGTGAGCTCAGAGCCAGCCTGAACTACAAAGCGAGACCCTGTCTCTTCCCAGTCCTGGATTACTTCTCCACAGCACAAGGCTTCAGCAGGGCTACAGCATAATAACCGTGCCACAGACAAGGAAGATGAGGCTGGGAACAGACCGGTGCATATTTGGGGTGCGTGGTCAGTGATAGTACCAAGGGAATGGCTGTTAGCACAGCTCTGTTTCCTTCAGGGACCTTGGCAGCAACCTCAGGGTCACTAACTATGCTGGCTCTGCCTACACGTGCCGGCACATGGAGCGACCCCAACTCAGGTGACCACTCACAGGGACCAAGGATGCTGCCCGGAGGCCCAAAGCAGACTCATGGAGGAGGATCAGGCATGGGCCCTGGTTCCCCATGACCCTCTGTCCTTAGCACAGAGGACACAGGAAGACAGCTAACCTAGCGTCTTGCCCTTGAAGTGTTTCTTTAGTTATAAAATGGCCAAGGAAAGCTCTGTTTGAAAGATGATGTTCATAACTCTAACGAATAGCATCAAATTAGTATACAGAACAGACAGGCAGCCACCAGGAGATAGGTGAGTAGAACACGGTATATCCATTTCTTACAGCAGCAATACCAAATTGAGTGTCTTAAACAACACAAATTTATTATGTAACTGTTCTGATATCAGGATTCACTGGTTTAAACCAAGGTATTGGCAGTGTTGGTTCCCTCCAGGGGCTCTTGGAGAGAATCCATTTCCTTGCCTCTTCCAGATTCTCCAGCACCTAAAACCCTTGGCTTGTAGCCTCTTCCTGGACCCTCGAAGCTAGCAATATGAGCCACATCTTTCCCAGAATGCATCACCCCTACCTCTCATTCTGACTCTTACTGTCCCTCTGACTCTGTTTGAGGGCCCCCTAAACCCTGGAGCCACTGAATAATCCAGAATAATTGGCTCTTCTCAAGACCCCTGACTTTCCACATCCACAAAGTCCTGTTTACCACACAGGCAAGAAACTCAAGTCACAGGATTTCTATGTCATTTTGTGGGGGGAGTCTCTAGCCTATCACACCAGAGATTAAAACCACAATTGCTCCAGAGTCTGAATGCCTGGGTTCAAATCCCAGCTGTGTCATTTACTAGTTATATGATTCTGGGCAAGTTACCTAACCTCTCCGGGCTTCCTAACTCCCCTGTAACTGTGCGGACATGAAGTTGACGGGCTGTGGCTTGTAAACAGCAATCAGTACAGTTCAGAAAGCTGAATGAGCTAGGGCTGCAATTATCCGCTTCTCCCCACTGGACTCAGAACAATCAGACATTTGAGCTGGGATAAAGCCTGAAGACACAGTCCTGCTTTCAGTAAATACTTGGAGATACAGGGGCCCAAAGGGACCCAGCAGGCAACAGCAATGGGGCTGACAGCGCAGGTCTGGACCAACCAGAGAAGCACAGGAGGAGGCCAAGGGCAATCCGGCCCTCATCCATTCTCTTACTCCTCTGGATGCCAACCAGGTTTACTGAGTGCCTTCCTGGGGTCAGGCAGGGTGCTGGGTCGGATGCACTCTGAACAAGGCAGAAGCAACCCCTCACTCCCAGTGGTGTGCACTCAGGGTGGGGGGCAGCACTAGGGACGGGTCACAACCCACTGACTCAGTCCCAGGGCCCCACATCCTGTCCCTGTGAGCACACACGGTTATCTGTCATGCCGGGGCCCAGATCTGAGGTCTGGCACTCCACATGCTCTTCTCCTGGAGTAAGCATCATTCCGCTCCCTGCTAAAGAAGAACTGGCGTGACAGCCTGCTAGAAGGGTGCTCAGCCCCAGGTCCCAAGAAAGTCCTCACCTGTGACATGAGAGGCCACCCTGAGTGGCCAGGGAGCGGACACTATACTACGGTAGATGTAAGGAACAAACATCCTCTGTCAAGTCCCAACCCAAGAGACACTCTGAATTCTTCTGTTGTCCCTCGCACTCTACACTCTGGACATCACCGGGTCTGTGCGCTCTATCATGAAACACATCTGGCCCCTCCCTCTGCTTTGCACAGCTACCAGCCGGACCAGGCCAGCCTCCTCACTGCCCCGCCTCTGTCTTTGCCCTCTTCAAACGCTCTCCACCCCACAGCCAGAGTGACTCAAACTCAAATCAGATCGTGGAATTCTCTAACTGAAAACCTTCCAGTGACTTGCCACGAGCCTAGAATAACAGCCAAATGTTCAGGACAGGACCCCCTGCCTCTCGCCTCCCTCCTTCACCCCAGGGCCCAGGGCTGCTCCCCAGTACGGGCCGTCTCATCCTCGGCAGCCCCATGCCTCGTGCCCACCTCTGAGCCTCTGCTCCAACCACAGACCCTCTCGACCATCCCCGGCAGACCCTTCTCTGAAGCCTCATTATAGGCTCCACAACCATCAGTCCACACCAGCAGCCTGGGTCCCCATCCACAGTAACACCTCCACCCACAGAGCCCATCTCATTCTCTCATCTCATTCTGCTGCTGCTCAACGACTTCCCAGTGTCTGGTGCTGTCTGAAATTACTCATTTGTGTATTTATAGCTTGTGGGGGTTTGCGGGGGAGGGGGGTTGGCTTTGTCTGCAGTCCTAGAACTTGAACCTACGCTAGGCAAATGTTCTAACACTGAGCCGCACCCCAGCACTCGTGTATTTGTTTGTTTGTTATTTTTCCAGTGCTGTACACTGAACCCATGACATCTGCAAAAAGCTACATCCCTAATTGCCTCCCCCTTCCCCTTTCTGAGATAGGGTTTGACTAAGTTACTAGATTGCCCAGGCTGGGCTCAAACTTGCAATCTTCCTGCCCCAGCCTCCCACAGTGCTTGGTTTACAGATATAATCCCATCGTTCTCAGTTTACTTTTTAAATTTTGAGACAAACCCCCACTAAGTCACCCAGGTTGGCCTTGAACTTGAAATCGTGCTGTGTATGGCTCCTGAGTAGCTGAGATTACAAGCATGTGCCACAATGCCCAGCTGATTAGATGTTATATTTATGCCTACAACATCATTTGCTTGTTTACTCAGTCTAGCACCCCTGGCGCTGCCTTGGGCAGATCGTGAGTTCCCCACAAAGTGTCTGTTCTGCTAGTCATTGTGCAACCTGAGGACGGCCACAGACCTTGCCTGAGCCTTGAGGACCCATCTGTAAAATTCTAGGAATGGGACCCAACCTCAAGACCACCACCCTCGTTGAGCCTAGGCTGTATGGGTTACAGGGCAGGGCAAGCAGGGGAGGAGGAGGGGAGAGATGCTATCCCCAGAACAGTTTCGCCCCAGGGACAGCATCCATTTGCATCAGTACGGCAGCTGGGCACCCGCGGGACAGTACACACCCAGAGCCCCTTGGCTCTGCCCTGTCCTGAGCCCTCCAGGTTCCGTGGCCTCTGCTTAAAACACCTGGATATCCAGTCTTCTGGCCCCAGGAAGTATTGACATTTTAATTAAATCCTATTTAAACCACCAGGTAGGTGCCCTGTGGTCTGATATACAGAGGCTCGTCAGCTCCACTAAGCAGTTGCTCTGGGGAGCAGGTAACAGGCTGGGATGAAAGGGGGACTCAGGGCTTCTCAGGGGCCTGTGACCATGCCCACGACCTGACAGTACTGTGCACAGGTGGCAGCCACTCTGCCCCTGTGAGCCCCACACTTCTGCTGAGGAAATAAACCCAGGGCAGGGCCCACAGGGTGCCCCACGAAACCCAGACTCCAGGAGAGTGCCCGTGTCGCAGGGCTCCCTCCTGCCAGGCGCTGTCACCCAGGAAGGAAACAGCGGCTGCTCCACGGGGAAAACTGCACACACAATAATTCCCAAGGGACACACTCTGAGGCCTCTGCTGCCAACTGTGACTGCTAGATCTAGGGAGACGCAGGCCTCCTTGAAAAGTGTCACTGAGGAAGTAGCAATGATACACTGAAGGAATCTTGAGTCCTGAGTTCAAAATGCCCCATTCCCATTCCCCACCCCCTGCCACCCCACCTGCAAGGGGAACAGGTCCAGGAAACAAACACATCCTTCCTTGTTTCAGCTTTACACAGTTAAATCTCTTCATTAGAAAGTGAAATCTTCCAGGTATGGTGGCTCACACCTAAAAGGCCAGCATTTGAGAGGCTGAGGGAAGAGGAGTTCTGTGAGTTCAAGGCCAGCCTGGGGCACAGTGAATTCAAAACCAGCCTAGGGCTGGGGATTAGCTCAGTGGTTCCAGCATCTGCCTTACAAGGGCAAAGTCCTGAGTCTGATCCTGGTACCACATACCACAATGCCAGGCATGAGTTGCCGGACGTGGTGATTCACGCCACCTGTAATCCCAGCAATCAAGCACCACACACCACACACCACAATACCAGGCGTGGTGCCTCACACCTGTAATCCCAGAACTCGGGAGGCAGAGACAGGAGGATTGCTGTGATTTTGAGCCTAGCCTGGGCTACATAGTGAGCTCAGGATCACCTTGAACTACAAACCAGGACCTTGTCTCGAAAAGAAAAGACCAGCCTAAACTACATGGCAAGACCCTGTCTCAATCAATCAATCAATCTATACATGCAAAAGGAGAAGAAGAAAGTGAAATTCTGCCCTCACCAGTAGGAGCTGTGGCTGGGACAGGGACAGAGGCCTCATGTTGTTTGCCCCTGCACAGGCTGTGGAGAACTCTACATACACCTCTACGTAGAACTTAACAGCAAATACAGTAGGGAACTCAGAAAACCCAGAATCTATTTGGTAAGGAAACTCAGCCAGTGCAGAGCCACTGTCAGTTTCTGGGGCAGGGAGACAGAAAGGTCAAGTCACTTCCTCACCTGCGGTGAAGAAGGGCGTGTCCTGAAGCCCATGTGATGTGGCGGGCATAACACACACCCCATCTGAGACGTCAGAACCTGCTGACTCCTTAGGGCAACATCACCCTGGTCAGAATTGTGCAAGGAGACATGCGAGCACTGACCTTTCAAGCCCTGAAGACTCATCCACAGTTTGTTGGGCAGAGAAAGGTGGGTCTCCCTAGAGACAGACATCCCACTAAGAGGAACAAACAACCAGACCACAGATGGAGCAGAGGCTCCACTGTAGCAGGATACACAGGGGTGGGGCCTGTGACCCACAGAGGACACCCCTGCCTCGCAGAGCCCTGACAGCATTTGCAACAGGCCAAAAGAGCACTTCTGCCTTTGTGTTTCCACCTCAACACGAGGCCATAGGACAAGGCCCGCAAGGCAGCCTGAGGCAGCCTTAGACAGCCTGGGACAGGCCACCCCACACAGGGTTTCTAGCTGGGGTCACAGTTTGGGAAACATTGGTGATTACAGGGGTAGGAGTGAGTGTGCTTGAAGAGGCTGACATCCCTTCTC
Organism: Thryonomys swinderianus; assembly: GCA_004025085.1. NCBI lineage: Eukaryota > Metazoa > Chordata > Mammalia > Rodentia > Thryonomyidae > Thryonomys > Thryonomys swinderianus. The sequence goes on along the minus strand of PVIC010007723.1, from coordinate 14,764 downwards.
CTGCCAACCAAGGGGTGATGGCCAGGGGATCCCCAAAGGGAGGGGAAAGAGATTACCTCATTTCTTCTGAAGAAGAGCTCACTGCCCCTGAAGCACAAAGAATGTGGGACTTGAGGGAGGTCCTAGAACAGATTTCATGCGTGCCCATGCTCTGGGGTGCACATCTCCAAGCCCTCCTCACTGACCCTGTGGCGGTGACAGTGGCCTCACCACATTGAGCCTGGGCCTCCTCGGTAAGACAAAAAAAGCAGCCCCACCCTACACAGACCACGTGGCCTGTGCAGGAAGACACCAGACCAGGACTTGCCAGGAGCACAGTGCCAGCACCTGCGTGTGCCCACGTGCCTGCAAAGCGTCACAGTGGTGAGGAAGCACTGGGTGATCCACTCACCTGGTCTAATGGAAGCAAAACCACGCAGCAGCGTAACGTGAGGGCAGGTGCTGACTTGGGGGAGCTTTGGGTGCAGTTTCCTGACTAGGTTCCTAACGCAAGCACTTGGTAAATCCAAGAATGTTTACGGTTCCTGCACTGTACATTCCCCAGTGTTTCTGTACCTTTCTATACAGACTGCCCATCAAGATAAAGCACTTCCCCACAAAATGCCTGGAAGTATTTTTCAGTAAAGCTCTTGTGAAGATATTCATAGAAGGAATAATATCTTCAATCACACGTGCTATGCACCTCTTGGAAGTAAAGGCAGATTAAACCGGTTCCCCACATCCTAGTTCACTGTATGAGATGCGGGAACTATGGGATTTCCCCCTTTTTTTTTTTTTTTGAGACAAGGTCTCGCTTTGTAGAGGCTGGCCCTGAGCTCACTATGGTGCCCAGGCAAGCCGCCACGAACTCAACAATCCTCCTGTCTCTGCCTCCAAAGTGCTGGGATTACAGGCGTGAGACACCACGCCTGGCACTGTGGTATGCCAGTGTTGATTGTTGGTGGGCATGAGTCTCCATGCACAGCATTATATGTGGTTACCGGGGATCGAACTCAGGACCTTGCGCTTGCGAGGCAGGCACTGGAACCACTGAGCTAACCCTCTCTTTTTTCCCAGGACTGTTTCTAACCTGGGTGACTATGCTGGGGCAGAGGGCACTTCTGCCCTTCAGCAGATGCACGTTGGCTTCTTTCCCCAGCCTCAGCTGGCGCTCCACAACCACAGCACACACACAGTTCAGCCACTTCTTCCATCCACACTTGGACTCTCACTGCCGTCCCTGTGGGTACTGCTGACCCAGCGTGAGGATCGAACCCTGTGGCTAGTTCTATGGACAGTAACACACCAGTTTTCAAATAAACCAAATGTCAGTTTCACCCGCAGGCCCGCTTCCTGCACACCTCTTAATTTTAAAAACATATTTTCCAACCCTTATAAAAATCTGTAGTTCAGCAGCGCCCAAGTTTAAAGGACATCCATGTTTTTCCACTCATTGGTAGCATTTTTCTTTAGGGAGAATGATGCTTGAAGCTTAAAGATAAAGACCCAAACTCACCACAGAGACTGCCACAGGCAGTGAGCCTGGGAGCCCCAGGAGGATAAGCGGCTGCTTCCCCCAGAGATGTTTGCTTCAATAGGTGCCCAGGTACACGAGAAGGGGAGCCAAAAGCCAGCGCTCTACAACGGGGTTGTCACTACGAGGTCAGGGGCACCTCAGTCCAGCCTCCTCATGTCCACTCGGCACTTTTCTCATATCCAGCTTCAGCTACAGCATGGTTTTCAAGCTCTTTCACTAACATTCTACAGGGTTCACCAGGGACCCCCGAAAGACCCATTCAATGGAGACACAACAGGTTGTATGACATTTAAGCAAGTTTGGAAACTATCATGTTAGATAAACTTGAGTCTATTAGGGAAACCCCAGATTCTTTTGTTAAATTTACTATAAAAGACAGTTCCAAGGATAGACATTTCTTAGCCTGTCAGAAACCTGCTCTTGTATTTATCTATCCATCCCATCACCCAATAAACACCTCCTCTTCTGGGTACTGAGGATGGAAATGGAGATGCAGCCACTTCCTGCGCTCTAGGAGGCGGACATATCAGCCTTGGGAGCCAGAGTCAAGGAGCTTTGTCCACGGGGCACATGGGGGTGTCTGTGAGAGTCAGGAAAGCCCATGGTGGGCAACATGTGAACCGATGCTGAGGTTGGCCAAGGCTCCTGGGAGTGTGGTGGGGGGTAGTAAGGATGGGTCCTAGGGACGCCCTGGGGAAAAGACCTGACCACTTTCAATGATAGTGGAGAGGCTAAGGGAGAGGACGTTGGCCCAGGCTGTTTTTGGAGAGGAACAGCAAATACGAAGAGAACAGAACACTAACACCAACGCGGCCTGCTGGAAATGCTAAGGTAGGGAAGCCTGAAACACATGGGCAGACGCACCAGTATTCAGGGAGAGATCTGGACCGAAGGTAGAATATGTGGTCATCAGCAAGTCAAGAGTACAGCCCTGGAGGGGCTCCCCTCTCACTGGGAGTGTGACCAGAGCAGAAATCTCACCTCTCTGCTGAGTCCGGTTATGCTGGTTAATTCCCATTAGTCAGTTCCTTAGTTACTTTTCTTGTTGTTGAAACAAAACACTCAATACACCCAAAACTGAAAACAAAACCTTTAAGGCCTTTGAAGAAAGGTTTACTGTAGCTCACAGTTTATAGAGGTTCCAGTCCCGAGTCAGCTGGCTCAAAGATGGGGTAGCATGACAGAGGGTACTACGGAAGAGAAACAGTCCATGGTGTGGCAGAACAGGCAGTGAACAACAGAGCAGCAAAGCAGCAGCAGCAACCAAGCCTACCTTTATATTCCGTCTCTTTGGGCAGTGCCACCCATACCCAGGGAGAGGCATCCTTAATCCCAGCATCATTTAGTTAATCCTATCATCTCACACACCTAGATCCAGCCACGTCCAAGAAACCCCACCACCACCTATCATTGCATGAGGCTGTGGGAGGACACTGAGGTATAAACCATGACAGTCAGCTTTCCAGAGGCCAGACCACATGCCTGTCAGCACTAGGAACTGTGCCTGGCACACAGTAGGAGCTCAGTCATCTTGTTAAATGAGAGGATGAGTGAAAAAACAAGCAATGGCACTGCCCTTGGAAAGTGCATTGTGAGGAGCAAACAAGACAGGATCAGTACTAAGTATAGCATAGGCATGAAGTAAGTGCTCAGTAAATATGAGCTATGAGTGCCTCTCCCAGAACAAAAGAGAATGGATCCAAGTCTGAGCTTCAGGATGCCATCACCTGAGGAAAAAGCTGCTGCTGGAAAGGCAAAGGGCTATAGGACTCATGAAAAAGCAAATTTCATACTTTGAAGTCACCTTCAACATTGCAAAGAGGCCACAGGGTCAGAATAAGACGGTCCCTTGGATTTTGACCCAGGAGGGTCTTTGCCCAACAGAATTTCCCTCCTCCTGTGTCTACATGGTGCCCAGAAGACACCACACCCCTGCATTGCTTCGGAGGCTCCCCTCATGCCTGGCCAGCCCCCAGGAGGCTCGCGCATGCCCAGCTGCCCACCCGCCACATCCCAGATGACCCTGCATCTGTCCTTTGGAGAGGGACCTTGCTGGCATTAGCTGTGGCCTCCAGATGCCAATCCTCATGGATTAGTGGCTGCCCAGGGACACTGGCATGGGGACCCACCTTAGACTCAGTTCCCAGTTCCAGTCCACAGCTTCTACTGGCTGTGGACAGGTCACTTGGCTTCTCACAGCTTTAACTGCCTGGACCACAAAATCAGTGTACAACTTCCCAGGCCAAAGGAGCCTAGAGGATGGGACTGTGAAGCTGATTTTAGGGGGGGAAACACCAGGAGATGCTAAACATGGATCTGCTAAACATTTGGACATTGTGTCCCATCAGCAGCCCAGAAGTGAGATTCTCCATGATCATTTGGACTCTGAGCAGTAATCTCATGGCCGCTCCAGTGAAGCCTTATGTGTCACCTACGCCTTCATTACGAAGAGGGAAAGAGGGCTGGAAATTTAGCTCAGTGGTTCCGGTGGCTGCCTCACAAGCGCAAGGTCCTGAGTTCCATCCTGGTAACCACATACAGTGCTGGGCGTGGTGACTCACACCCACCAGCAATCAATACCACATACCACAGTGCTGGGCATGGTGGCTCACACCTGTAATTCCAGTACTCGGGAGGCAGAGACAGGAGGATTACTGAGTTCGAGGCTTGCCTGGGCTCCATAGTGAGCTCAGGGAGAGCCTGAACTTCAAAGTGAGACCCTATCTCAAAAAAACGAAGACGAAGAAGAGGGAAAGAGCTAAATATTCCTCCTCTTGATTGCAACAGACTTATGTGGCAGATGTTGAAAAGTGTCCATTCAATACCTGAGTGGATAAGCATCTACTTCCAACTGCAGAGTCTGAAAAGGCCCAATATTCGTTTTTGCAGCCTCCTTTGCAGCTAGGGCATGTACTGTGTGATCTGTTTCTGGCCAGTGGAACTGACAGAAATCTGCAGGGAAACTTCAGCAGAGAGGTCCCTTCCTATAAGAAAGAAAGAAGAGAAGAAAAAACATCCCTTCTGCTATAGATCTAAACAAAACTAGATGTGATGCCTGGAACTGGCAGGCAACTTGTAAGAAGAGGAGATAAGCCTAAGGCCCAAGACAGTACCTACCGGATGCAGGTGGAGAAAGTGGGAAAAGCCTGGGCCTTGATGACACCGCTGAGTGCAGAGCTGGCCCTGGAGCCATCCAGCTCCACGGTCCTTGTTGTGCAGGATGATAAACTTTTACTCAAACCACCTGCAGCCAAGCTTTACTCCTACAGACCCAAATCATCCTGATGGAGTACTTCTGAGCCAGCTTAGAAACAAGATCTGTTCTCTGCCTTCATAAGGCTGGTGGTCTTAATCAGGAGCTGGCAAACTTTTTCTATAAAGTGCCTTTGTCTTGACAAGCCACCTGGTCTCTGTCAAGAGTACTTAACTGTGATCATGATGTGTATATAAAATTACCAATAAAGATTAAAAAAAAAAACCTACTCAACTGTGGGGCGCGGTAGCTCACACCTGTAAACCCAGCACTTTAGAGGAAGAGGCGTGAGGCAAAGGCAAGAGGATCACTGTGAGTTCAGGGCCAGCCTGAACTACAAAGTGAAACCCTATCTCAACAAAATTAAACAGAACAAAAAAGAATTCTCAACTCTGCCATTGCAGAGCATAGTCAGAAGTAAACAAATGGGCATGGCTGTGTTTCAATAAAACTTTATAAAAACAGAAGGCAGACCAGATTTGGCCTGAGGGCCACAGTTTGTTCATCCTTGGCCTAGGAATTATCTGAGTCTACCTCAGCCCTATGAACTACAGTGAGCCAGAAAGGTCTAAAATTAAATCTGACAACCAGCTATACTGCTGCCCATCCCCTTGGAGACATGGACCTGGCCCTTTCCCCAGACTAAAAGCATCTGAAGGGGAGCCCCAGCAGCCAGCCTTGACAGGCAGCTATGGTGGATAGGTGCTCCTCCGAGAGGCCAACAGGACAGTCCTGGCCTGGGAAATCCCTTTCAGCATTCAAACATTCCCCTGCCATGCAGCCTTCACCCAGCCCCTGGTGCTGGCTAGCAGAGACAGAGGCCCAAGTGATTCTATGTGCACATATTGAGCCAGGTACCACAGACCACCCATTAGAGCAGGTAGTAGCACCTTACAAACAGGGACTAGGAGAAGTTCGGAACTATGCCCAAATGACAGGGCTGGGATTCACACTTGGGCTTGTGCGCTATTCACTCGCATCACACAGACCAGTTACCTAAACCCAGATGAGACCCCTCTCCCACCCCCAAGAAGAGTCTAGAGCAAATTTATAGGCTCTATCTGCAATCATGTAGGACAGTGAAGCTGCATGCTCTGCAGCTCCTGAGCTCTCAGAGTTCCCAGCTTTACAAAGCACAGGTTGGGGGTGTAGGGAACATACTTGCTCCCAGAGCCTGGGGATTAGCAGGTGGTTGTCAAGCATCTGAAAAGACACAGAGTGCTCTTGTCACCAGGCCATAATAGATTCATACTCACCCCCTCCATCTGCAGGTGTCTATTTCAGGTTAAACCCAACAATAGGGTATTGTTCTCACTCCTGTCTTGGGCACCCTACAGAGTTACTGAGGGACAGGGCAGCACCTGCCACCCCTATCCCTGACTATGTCTTGAGGCAGGAGCTTTACTTACTGCCCAAGCCTCTAAGCCACCCCCCACACCCATCTACATCAACAGTGAATCACCTTGCAACACGGAGGTGGCACCCAGCCTACCTGAAAGGGATGGAGCCGTACAGAGAAAACACGCTGACCACTCTCTCCAGAAGGAAGCCAACTCAGCAGCTCAATGGAAACTGAGCTCCTAGCACACATACACAGTGGCAACCAAGATGACAGCCCAGGGCAGTGCACCAGGAGGACAAGGGGAAGACACAGCATGTGGACAAAGGACAACAATCACAGCTCGCAGGGCATCTGCCATACACCCATCACTGGTCTTCATGAGAGCACAAACCTCGCCTTCAAGGTTGTACTACTCTCCCCTGGGACAGCTGACCACCTGCCTGCCAACAAATAAGCAGCACAGCCAGAGGAGAGCTCAGAAGTCACGAGCCTGGGCTCTGGCTGTACGCACCTCTGTACGAGCCACAGGGCTTCAACTTTCTCATCTGTTAAGTGAGACATGAAAGTATGTCCCCTCCTGTTTCATAAGACTGCAGCAGGATTCAAAGAGAAGGTCAGACCCACATTCAGCTCTTTCCCTGCTGAGTAACCTCAAGTGACAACTTAAACATAACTTCTTCTAGCCTTAGTTCACTGGTTGTCAAAGGGGGAGTCATCATGGTCCCTAAAGCCACCAGCAGATAGAATAGGAGATGATGCCCCCAGGCACTCAGTCCCTAGGTCTGAGGAAGGTTCAAAATTAGGATCAGTTGAGTGTAAACCAGCAAGTCAGTATCTCTGGAGAGCCTCACTCCTTTCCCTGTCTGGTCTGGCAAACAGCCACACTAGGTTTCTGAACAACTCCAAAATGTACTTCTTTCCTGAAGCTAAGAACTTGGTTTGAAGTATCTTTTTTATTTTTTTTGTTTGTAGAATTTTCTGAAAGACCCCCACCCCAAATAGCTACCAACCGAAGGCAACAATCCAAAAACTATGAGCAGATGAACACGGGAGGGGGGGCTGTCCTCACCCAGCTGAGGGGCCAGGTGACTGGCTGTGAAGGCCTCGGTGGGGAGGCGGAGGACACAGCCCGAGCAGGCAGCTAGCCCTTGTCCAGGAGGCAGCCCTGTGCCCCAGGCAGCCAGGCTCCAGAGTGAACCAAGGGTGCCATCAACCATCAAGGGCAGCCTGCATCCTCACACCTGTTTTTCCGCAGATGCCCAGCTGAACACTCAACCGTAGGTGTAGCTAAAGGAGGCTGGGGCATGGATTTCACAGACCTCCCTGTAGCCCTGCTGACTCTAGGAAGAAGCTCCAAGGAATACTCCGCTTCCAGTATTACCTTGCAGAGAACACAAGACATGGCTCTTGAGAGGGTTCTCTCCATCTATAAATACTTGTTGAATTTCAATTTTTTTTTTTTTTTGAGACAGGGTCTCGCTTTGTAGTTCAGGCTGGTCCTGAGCTCACTATGTAGCCCAGGCAAGCCTCAAACTCAGCAATCCTCCTGTCTCTGCCTCCTGAGTGCTGGGATGACAGGCGTGAGCCACCACGCCCAGCACTGTGGTATGTGGTATTGATTGCTGGTGGGCGTGAGTCACCACGCCCAGCATTGTATGTGGTTACTGGGATCAAACTCAGGACCTTGCGCTTGCGCTTGCTCAGCAGGCTCCAGAACCACTGAGCTAAATCTCCAGCCCTGAATTTCTAATTTTAAACTCTTATCAGTATTCCAAATCATAGCTGTGGGCTGGAGATTTATCTCAATGGTACCAATGCCTGCCTGGCAAGCGCAAGGTCCCGAGTTTGATCCCAGGTACCACATACCACAATGCCAGGCTGGTGGCTCATGCCTGTAATCCCAGCACAGTACCAAATACCACAGTGCCAGGTGTGATGGCTCACGCCTGTAATCCTAGCACTCAGGAGGCAGGGCAGGATTGCTGTGAGCGCAAGGCCAGCCTGGGATACATGTGAGTTCAGGGCCAGCCTGACCTATAAAGTGAGACCCTGTCTAAAACAAAAAAATAAAACAAAACAAAAACCCTGAATCATAGCTGTTTGACTTTTCCTTCAAGAAACTTGAAGATCATGGAGAAAAAAAATACTGCTACATTGCCACAGCTATAGCCCAGCTGCTGGCAGCCAGTCCAAGAACCACCATCCTTTAGTTCCCCCAGCCTAGGACAGGCCGCACCCCAAACCCAGCTACTACCAAATGTCTGCTCCCCTCAAGGTCAACTCAGATATTTCCTAGCTGCAAAACTCCCCAGCAACTATAGGTCTTTTGCTGTCCCTTTCATTTTCCCACATTGTCCCTACCCGGGCCTGGGCTCACACCGGGAACAATCGTGCTCCCATCGGATATAGACAGATTTTTGGCTGGCTGCCAAGACAGAGGGATGGAAGCAATGCAGAGACCAACCAGCAAGAAAAACAAGTAAGTCTCAACACGGAGAGCCACAGGACTCTTGTGAAGAGAGGGCTGTGGACATCAAGACAAAAAACCCAGGCCCAGGGCCAGAGATTTAGCTCAGTGGTTCCGGCGCCTGCCTCGCAAGCGCAAGGTCCTGAGTTCGATCCCGGTAACCACATAAAATGCTGGGCCTGGAGACTCACGCCCACCAGCAATCAATACCACATGCCACAGTGCCGGGCGTGGTGGCTCACGCCTGTAATCCCAGCACTCGGGAGGCAGAGGCAGGAGGACTGCTGAGTTCACGACGGCTTGCCTGGGCTACATAGTGAGCTCAGGGCCAGCCTGAACTACAAAGCGACACCCTGTCTCAAAAAAAAACACACACACAAAAAAAAAAAACCCAGGCCCAAGAACTCTCGCTGGCTCCCTGAGGAAGAACACCTCTGTGACTGAAAGGACAGGAAGGTGGACACCATGCAGAGAGCGCCTCAGGGACTGCAGGTGCTTAGGTTACGGGGTGCCTGTGGAGGGGAGATAGAGGCCAAGGCTGGAGCCACCTGGTGGAAGGGAGACTTGGTCAGACTATGTATTCTGAAGTGCAGCATAGAGGGCATTAAGAGCGCTTGTTGAAGGCCAGTCTATATAATCTGAGAGGAAAATGATTTCATAATTAAAGTAAAACTATAGCTGTCTAAGGCCCAGTGTCACCTTGCCCTTGAGGAAACATAACTCTATTTTGTTTCCTGCCACAAGTTGAGGCCTCAATGGTCCCATGATACTGTGATGCTCAAGAGCAAGAATCCATCAGCTGAAGACATCCTGGTTCCTCAAGAAACAAAGAGAAAGATCTCACCTGGGGAAAGGATAACTTTGTCATTAGCCTGCTCCCTTGTCCCATCTACTCTTGTTAAGAAAGTTCTCTTTACTGCCCTCCTCAGCCTCAGGCCCTCATCGAGATAGGATTACCGTCACCCTTGGAGTCACCCATATGGCCTCCAATTATGGTGAGTATCCTTCAAATGGTGGTCAGCTCAGAGTGTCTTTGTCTTTGCCTGCTCTGAGGCCCTGACCGCCCAGCTCCCCGTGTAGTATGAAATTACTGTCTCTATTGTCTCTCTTTAGGTCTCACCATCTCCCTTTCTAGGCAGTCGTGTCCCTTTCTAGGCAACTGGAGGATTGATTGCCCTCTGAGACGGGCTACTGTAAAAGTCCAGGGCCAGAGATGTAGCTCAGTGGCTCCATGCCTGCCTTGCAAGTGCAAGGTCCTGAGTTTGATTCCCGCTACCAAAGGGAGAAAAAAAAAAAAAGTCCAGGTACAAGAAGAGAGCAGAGAGAAGGAAACAAGAAGGAAAGATAGGGACAAGGGCCGGGGCAGGGAGAAGGAAGTAGAACATTTTCTCAGGAGTAGGGCGGCACCTGGCTTCTTGTTCAACCTCCCTATTAAACAATACTGCTTATAAGCAGGTACCAGTTTCTTTGCTTTTCTTGAGGCCACTCTCAATCAATAAGTACCTGTTAAATTCCAAATTTTGCATTTTATCAGTATTCTGAATCATAGGTGTTTGACCTCCCTGACCTTGATAGTGGTTGAACAAAGAACCTGTTGTACAAACTGAACACCAAAGAACCACACCTTGCCTATCCCAGTCAGGCTGAGGAGCCAGCTAGGCCAGAAGCAGGTGCAGGAGGGGCATGGACAAGCCACGGGGGCCACAGAGACACAGGAGGCCACTCTCTACATACCACCAGACAGTGACTGTGTGACTCCAAACTCTCTGGGCCTTGGAGCCTGTAACTATCGCATAAGAATTCAGGGTCTGCAAAATGTCTGTGGGTTATACTATCTTTGAGCCCTACAGCAGGAGAGACATCAATCAGTCTTGCCCAGAATGCAAAGACATTAAGCAATTCCTACCATGGGAGGGAAATCCTTAGCTACAGGGTCTAGTCCTAATCTTCAGAAAGAAAAGAAGAAGGGCCAAGAAATCCCTGATCACAGCAGTGATCAAAACAACACCAGGCTTAACACGCACAAAGCGCTGAAAGTCCTGGAGCGGCGGCCGCCTACGTGGAGCAGAAAAGACTCCAATTAGCCCCATGGCACCTAAACAGGAAGCCCAATCCCCTTACTGTCCCATCCTCTAGATCTCTTTTTATAAGTTTCTTTTTTTTAGGGAACAAAAAAAATGTTTCTGAAAATAAAATCTGTTCCCTTACCATACTTTCTCATGATGTTAAAAATACAAGTGTTAAAGGGGAAAAAAAGTTTTGTTTAAGGTCAGGGTGGGGGTTGGGGGCCGGGGCATGTGTTTTGAATTCTCAGAAAATAAACAGCCTCAGCCATCATTTGAGGCACTCTGGGAACGTGACCTGAAGTGCTGCTGGGGGGGCGGAAAGCCTTGTATACAGAAAAGCTCAAGGGCGCACCGAGGCGAGGACTGGTAAGTAGCTCAAACGCTGTGTTCCCTCCAGACCAAACTTGAGCATCCAAGAGACGCAGAAGCTAGTGTCTGAGGGGCAGTGGGATGACAGAGCACCAGCCACTGTCCAGGCCAAAGGATGCTTTTCTGACCAGGCAAAGGCCACAGGCAAATGTTCAGATAGATGAGAGGCCACCAAGTCCACAAGGCAATAACATGAGGGGAGTGAAGCTGTGGCCCACCGGGCAGGGCCACCCCAGTCCCTGGCCTGGACTGCCCACCTCTCAGCAATGGCTGGACAACCAACAGCTGAGCCAGCTTTGGGGACATAGAGAAGCAGGGCTCACAGGTCACCCACTCATTCAGTGCATTTATTAAACAACTGCTTTTTGCTAGTTCTTGAACCAAACAGGAACCACAAACAAAGTCCTGGCCAGCAGGGGCTGGATTTTCAGGTGCTCAGAGCCCCTCCACTATCTCCTAACCACTCCCCACTCTGGTAGAGCTCTTGCCAGCTCTGCTGGGTACGGATACGGCCGAGCTCCAAAGGCATACAAGCACCTGGGAGGCTCTCAGGCCGAAAGACTGGGGATGACAATGGACCTCAGACAGCAGTGTGGAACAGCAGCGCACTCGGCCATGGAAGATGCACCCTGATTTGACAGCTTCATATGTACAGAGTCACAGCAACCTACTCCGGCCAAACACTGGGGCAGGGGACACAGGCGAGGACTGTGCTTATCCAAGAGAAGCACCCACTTGGTGAGGGGGAAACCCAAAGCAAAGGTTCAGGATCCAGAGAGAGCAGTAAGGTGGGGTAGGGCTTTTCAATCAGATGAGGCTTGGCTTGGATCTAAGCCTACTACCTCCTAGCTGTGTCTACCTGGGGCAGCCTCCTCACCTCGGGGCCTTGGCATCCCCTAGGAAACTAGGAATGACCCTGCCAACCTGGCCAGGCACCCCAAGTGGCCAGCACAGCACTAGCATGTGATGAGGTGCAGCCATGACCATCTTCCTCTGAGTGCTTGGCAGAGCTGGGGACGGGGATTTCACCAGAAGAGGTTCAAAGCATTTTAGAGGTGATTTGCCACTTGAGCTGAGCCCCCAAGATGAGAATACAATTTCTACAGTACCAAAACAGGGAGAGAAAGGTACTCCAAGCTCAGCAGAAAAACAGAAATATTTTTCTTGGGGGCCTCCTAATAATATTTCCTTATCCTGAAATAAAAGATTTGTGAGGAATGATTAATAACCAATGGACCAATATAGTTTTCCTTCCCTTCCTCCTCTCTCGCTTCTTTTCTCTTCCCTCCCTTCTTTCTTCTTTTCCTCTCTATTATTGTTTTCTTCAATTTTAAAAAATATTTAAGGGCCAGAGATTTAGCTCAGAGGTTGTGGCACCTGTCTAGCAAGCACAAGGTCCTTGGTTCAATCCCTGGTAACCACATACAACAATACCAAGCGTGGTGACTCTCACCCACTAGCAGTCAGTACCACAAGCTGGGCATAGTGATTCACACCTGACATCCCAGCACTCGGGAGGCAGAGGCAGGACAATTGCTGAGTTTGAGGCTTGCCTGGGCTACACAAGTGAACCACAAAGCGACACCTGTCTCAAAAAAAAAAGAATGGTGAATCTATGGCATGTGTACTGCAGTCCAAAAGATTTGCCATCACTATTACAGTATATGGCATGACTTTTATTTTTTTATTTTTTGGTACCAGGAATCAAACTCAGGACCTTGAACTTGCCAGGCAGATATTGCACCATTGAGCTATACCTCTGGCCCTAGTCTGATTTTTTAGGGTTTTTTTTGGTGGTACCAAGGATTGAACTCAGGCCCTTGTGCTTCCATGGTAGGTGTGGTACCACTTGAGCTAAATCCACAGCTCTCCTACTGTAATATTTTAATACATGAATGTAATATATAGTGATCAGATCATGGCAACTGGTATATCTCTTATATTTATGATTTCTTTATTTTGAGAACATTGAAAAATCCTCCCTACTAGCTAGTTTGAAATAGTTGTTATCAATCATATTTATCCTACTGTGCTTTAAGACATTGAAGTTAGTCCCCTTCCCGTTTGCATATCCCTGGGTCTGTTAACTTCTCCTAGCCCCATCACCCTTTCCAGCCTCTGTTAACCATTATTCTAACTTACTACTTCTGCGAGATCAACTATTTTGTCTTCTAATATGCAAATAGATTATATGGTATTTATCCTTCTGTGTCTGACTGGTTTTACATAACATAATGTCTTATGTTGGCCTCATCCATGTTGCCATAAATGACAGGACCTTATGCCTTTTTATGTCTGAGTAGTACTCCATTGTGCATCTAGCACATTGTCTTTATCCATTCATCCATCAATGAACACACAAGTTGATCCTGTATCTTGGCCATTGTGACTAAGGCTATAACATCTCTCCTTCCTATTCTTCAGTACAAATTTATGGAGCATTTGCTGTGTGTGCCAGACACTGTTCCAGGCTCAGAAACAGATTGGTGAACAAGCTCCTGAACCTTACATTTCATCCTCACAAACACCAGAGTAACCTGACCAAGTATTGTCATCAACTCCATTTGACAGATGAGAAAAAAATCATACAAGCCAGACTGATGACACACGTGGACCTATGAGCCTGAACACATGACAGCAAGCTTAGTCACTCCTTGTCCTCTGCCCCCTGACCTCACCTCCCCATCCTTCCCATAAGAACCTCTCACACAGGCGAGGAAATAGTGACTGTCCCCAAAATGTCCATGCCAGGGGCCACCAACATGGTGAATGAAATGACAGAAGCAGGCTGTGGGAGAGGACAAACTCCCAGCTCCCTCATTATCCCTTCCAGATGCTCCCAAGTGTCTTCTATAAATAATAATTTAGGCTCTACAGCCACCTTTCCCCTCAAATTATACTCACCTGGAAAGCAGACTCGACAGAAGAGCCCAAAGTCCTACGAGAATCAAATGTGCCCTTGTGACATCAGGACCGGCAAGAGGAGCCCAGGGTCTGCCAGGCCTGGTGCGACTCCACATCAGGCAATGAACAATCAGACGTTACTAAAGGACCAAACACAGGTTGTGACAAGAATATGCGTCCAAAAACCTAACACATAGAAACTCTTCTTTCCAAAAAGGGGCAGGTTTTGTTCTTACTTGTCCAAAAAAGATCTTATTTAAAAGGACTTAAAACATTTTGAGGACTCAATTAATGAAATGGATTATTATAAAGTGAATAAAAATTGCCCTGAGAAAACATTAAAAGTGGCTGAAGCTGGTTTCAGGGCACACAGGGTTCATTATACCATACTATCCTCTCTATTTTTTAGTATATCTGAAACTTTCCATAATGAAACAATTTTAAAATCCTAATAAAACCCCATACCTAAAGGGTGCAGTGAATAAATGTAAAATATTCAGACTAAGTTTAATAAAAGGAATAACCCCCTGAATTTGTAAGGTGATTAGCTCACAAGGATACAGGGGCTACTGGCCCCATTTTGCAGAGAGTAAAACAGGCTCAGGCTTGCCCAAGGACTTTCTGCCAGGAGACAGGAGGACCAGACCTTGGCCACTTTATAGGTTCTATCCCACCTCCCCTGGTAGAGCCCCAGTCCAATACTTCACAGCTTCCTGCTCCCCACACTTCTCCTATGGATATGGCCAGAATCAACTATACTTTTTTTTTTTTTAACTGCTGAAAAACGTTTCCTAACCAGTAGGTAGCACACATTTATAACCCTAGCACTTAGGAGGCTAAGGCAAGA
>PVIC010007722.1:36706-50248 GCA_004025085.1 Thryonomys swinderianus | reverse complement strand
TTTTTTTTTTTTTTTTTTTTTTTTTTTTTTTTTTTTTTTTTTTTTTTTTTTTTTTTTTTTTTTTTTTTTTTTTTTTTTTTGCTTTTTGAGACAGGGTCTCGCTTTGTAGTTCAGGCTGGCCCTGAGCTCACTATGGTGCCCAGGCAAGCCGCCGCAAACTCAGCAATCCTCCTGTCTCTGCCTCCCGAGTGCTAGGATGACAGGCGTGAGCCACCATGTCCAGCATTTGTATATCTTTTTTAAATGTCTGTTCAAGTCCTCCCATTTTTTAATTATGATGTTTTATCTTTAACTAATTTTTATTTTTATCCTTACATGTTTGCAGTACATAATGATTATATTCATCATAGGGAGTTGGCATGTATATGTAACACATCTTCATTCTTTTTAAGTCTCCTTCCTATCCTCACCCTTCCTTTCCACTTCTTGACCTCCTTCCCCTTTACAAAAGATTTTTATATTTTTATTGTTGAGCTTTAGGAGTTCTTTCTATATTCTAAGTATTAAATTTCTATCAAATATATGGTTTGCAAAGTTTTCAAGCCTTACTTTCCTAGTAATATGCTTTGATATACAAAGTTTTTTAATCATAGTGATGTCCGATTTGTTTTCTTCTCTTGCTTATTCTTTTGGTGTTGTATGTATTCCAATCAATATATGTTCTTTTAATCTAATTCACTTTTTACTCTCTACAGAACCTTTAAAGCTACTTTATCACCATGAAAAAAAATCATTGTTGGATAACATAACAATAGTACACCTGGAAACTTAAAAGTAAAGATTTACAAAAAGTTACTTTTCTACAATTTCTTAATAATTTAATAAATATGGAAACTTTTCTGTGTGGCCATAATGGTAACAAATACTTGTCCCGTATTTAGAAATGACAATATATCAGTGCCTGGTAGATGTGCATGACACACATTTGTATGTATCAGCAGTGAATACCTCCTCCCCAGACTTCCTCGGGAAAGTGCCTGTGGCTAAATGTTGGAAATGCTGTAGACAGGATGAAATAGGAACTTTATTAAAAAGAGGGAATTCAAATATTCTTCCTTGGGGTAGTTTCAGAGATCTACAAATACTGATTATATATTTTTAGGGAACCAGTTCCCTAATTTTGAAGTTAACAGTCAGCACCGGCATTTGGGTGAAACGTTAGGTGGTATGCAATCCCTTGAGCTGGCATTTGCTTTCAGTCATGTAGATGACTCCCCAGAACCACGGTCTTCAGAAGAGTTTTATTTGTTCTTGTCGGCGCCTTTACCCTCAAGGACCTTGTACAAATGTTAATTCTTGATGCCAAGCTATCAGCTCAGCCTTCCATTTCATCTCAAGTCTTCATTTCCCCCTGCCACAGCGGCCTTCAGTAATCCCATTCAGTATGACTGTGGTCCAGCTCTGGCTGCTCTGCCTATCAAAGAAGCCGAGCTTTCAGATTGTTCAAATGTCATGCACTTGCACAGTCGACCTCTTAAGGAAAAGAGGTCTCTGTAACTTTAGAAAGACAGAAGGAAAAAAAATGCTTCAAAAAGGAAACAGAACGTCCAATAATGCCTTGTAAATTTCATAAAATTATAGAATTTTCAATTGCCTAAGGAAAACTACTCCTTCAGAACTATCTCTTTGTAACAGTATTAGGAAAATTAATGAACTATCATTTTTATTTCCTACTTCATAATCTTGGTATTTTGTACTTGAATCAAGAGAAAAGTTTATTAACGTAATTTATGATTATAAGGTTTATTATCCATTCTTTAATTTCTTTATCTTCCTAGGAAAATCTCTAACTCAAATAAATGTTACAAAGGCAGATCTTAGATCATATTCTACTTGAAATTAAGAAGTTACCCTGCCTCTGTGTCATGGACAGTGGCAGAATAAAGGGACCCTTGCGTCTGAGATTCAACCCAGTCACATAGCCATAGTATTACCACTTTCTCACATGGTCCCCTAAAGCCCATTCTTCCAGGGTGATAAAAAAAAAAAGGGACAGACAACTACTACAAACACAGGGGCTACATACAGGAATGCAACCTGAGCTAAACAGAACCGTATCTTCTATGATCAGCAGTAAGCAAACCTATTCGCTGCTCCAAATGGAGATACTATCTCTGTCTTCCAAGATTATTCACCTTTTCAAACATCTTTGAAAAGATTCTGGAAAGCAGCAACTCAGAGCCCCATGGAGAATTCATTTTTTAATAGTTTTATACTATACTTCAAGCACATGTATACCAGGCTATTTCATACTTTTGAGGTAAATTCATAATGACAAATGGGATAAGACAGATTCAAGTTGAAAATGATCCTTTCTTTAAATACCAGTGATTTGGCAAGGTATTGGGGTTAACCTTTTTTTTCCCAGGATGAAGCCCAATCAGCATCAACTTTGGGTAGAGTATTATTTTGTACCTACCAAACATAGGCATTTCAAGGTTAGCTGTTATTATCTTCAGGTGAAAGTCATCAACCAGGTTTTATTTTCAGGTTTTTCTGTCCTGCTTCTTGACCAAATCTGCATTTCTGGGAAAGCTCTTTCCAGATGGGTATATACACCATTTCCTTCAAACCTTTGTCCAAATGTCTTTCAAGTGAACTCTAGATCAGAGGGAATCAGTTAGAGCTGATGAATTATATTCTCCCCTATTTATTCTCCATCCACTTTAGTTTTATCTTTCTCTTTAGTTCAGTACTTTCTCCTGTACTATAAAATGAATTTATTAAGTTTTATTTTGTTACTCCCATGACAATGTGAATTCCACTGAGGGTCAAAGTTCTAATCTAGTTTAGTGATCAGCCTCCAGTCCTTAATATCTAACCTATAGTTATTACTCAATAAAATACTTCTTAAGTGAAAGAAACATTCTGAGTCTCAAAAAGATTAAGTAGGTAGTCATGAGTTCCTAAGAGAGAAGGACTGAGGGTTGAAGCTCTGACTTCAAGTCCATTACTATTTCTGTTATACAACTCTTATTTCACAACTTGCAGCCTCCCCACCCTCAAGTTTGAGCAAACGGCATGCTGCCCATGAGATTTGAATTAGCTCTTTCCAGGTGCAGAGACCCTAAGCTGAGGACAGATACAGGCAGAGAAGGGAATAACTAAGGCCAGGCTGAGTCTGCAGAACAGTTAGCTTTACAGGGAAGAATATCAGGAAGCAGATCCTCTGATACAGCTGTATTCGCATGAACCTGCTTTCAAGGTTAATAATGTGGACTCACTGCTCCCAACCCTATGAGAGGAAAGAAAGTGTCAGAACTCTAATCTCTGTGAGCCAGAGCTGCTGGTAGTAACAGATATTTTATATAGAATTTTAATCTACAAAGCAATTTATAAAACTCACCAATCAATCCGCTTACAATTGCCAGGGAATGGGCAAGATAAAGATAGTAGCACTTGAAAATAATGAAATATGTGAAAGAAAAACTGGAAAAAAGCCTCATAAAATAATGGGAAAGAACCCAGAAAAGCTTACCTCATCCCAAACATCCGATGCTCCCGTCACAGCTAACAACTCTTAGGAGCCCTTTAACTCCAGCCTCTACCCAGGCCGTCTCCTAGACTGTGATAAATCCTGACCAGAATCCCACACGAGTCTCATTTCCCCCAATATTAGCATTTTAACATTTTTTTTCTAAGTAAATGATTCAAAAATGTTTACTTCTTGAGTTATAATAATTCTGAACTGTCCACTGGGCTAGGCACCAGCTATAGATATTGTTCTTTCAATTTAAGTTTAACTTGATTAAAAGGAAAATTATTGAGTGTGATTGTGAACTGCGTATAAAATGTACCAATAAAGAATTCAATTTTATAAAAGTAAAATTAATCATTCTTTAGTCTCACCAGTCACAGATTCAGTAACCATTAGCCACACTGGTAGCAAGTGCAATGCCCAGGAGAGTATGGATGACTTCTATCACAGAGAGCCCCACTGGACAATGCCACTTGAAATTTGGTACAGGTGAGGGGGGCTGGTTTTGGTCTGATCTCAACCTGGGGAGCTGGAATTGTTTTGTGTCATAGTCTTTTAATAGAACTTAAGCTTAATATCTTTTCTATACTTCCTTTCTTGTGGTGAGTTCTGAGCCACTGCTTGATTTTCTCCTGCCTTTTGAGGTCATGGAATATTTTATTTTCTGCAAAACACTCACTGACTTTGAATTCCTGGCAGCTGGGCTTTTCTTCTCTCCCCTTCTGCTTTTTCAGCTGGGCAACAGTTCCTGGCCGTGAGAAGCTTAGGATAATCCACCTTGCTGTTATCTCATTCTTTGAGATTCCATAAAATGAATCCTCTACATCCAAATTAAAGTTGCACAGCATTGTTAATAATTCCAATAGAGACTAGGGAAGGACAGGAGAATATGTTCTAGCCTAATTTGATAAGATTTGAGGCAGGAGAATTGGGTTTGACAAGTCTTGTAGATAACCCCTAAGCAGTAAAATTAAAGATTAACATCTCCTAGGGGAATATTTCCAGTGTGCATGAAATCTATCAATATAATCAATAGGAGGTCATGTTGGGAGATGTAAAACAAAACTGTTTGCCAACCTAGAAAATCCCTCCAACCAGATGGCAGAGAGAGAAAAGAGCTTTCTTACTGAATAAACATTACACAAGAATATTAAACCAGGCACAGGCAATTTACTAAGAGAGTGTAAAAAAAAAAAAAAAGAAAAGAAATGGAACCAGCAGGTGCAGCCTATTCCATACATTTTATGGAGGTGAATAATTGGTCAGCCCTCAAGTGAGAGGACTGATAGCACCTTGGAGTGATTGTAACATGTAGTTCATCTTAAATGTAATAGTAAGTGGGGTGAACATCGGCATTACAAATTTCTCTCATCTTAATGGCAAGATACAATTTTGCAACTTGGAAGGAGTCATCCCTTAGAAGTTAGCCTCCCACTCTGAAAATGACAGCCCTCTGAAAAAAGAGATTGAAGAAGATACCAGAAAATGGAAAGATATCCCTTGTTCCTGGGTAGAAAGAAACAATATCATCAAAATGGCTATACTTCCACAACTACTATGTAGATTCAATGCAATTCCAATTGAAATCCCAACAGCATATTTCGCAGATCTAGAGAAAATAATCCAAAAATTAATCTGGAACCACAAGAGACCTAGAATAGCAAAAGCAATTCTAGGCAACAAGAATATGGCAGGGGGTATCACAATCCCCAATTTGAAACTATATTACAAAGCTAATGTGATAAAAGCAGCATGGTACTGGCAAAGTAACAGATCTGAGGATCAATCCCCAGATATACTATAAAGGTAGCCTCTTTAACAAATGGTGCTGGAAAAATTCGTTTCAACATGCCAAAGACTAAAGTTAAATCTATGTTTTTCACTATGTACTAAATTAAAATCAAAGTGGATTAGAGACCTAAATATTAAAACAGAAATAGTAAACCTGCTAGAAAACAGGTTAGGTAGAACTCTTGGAGACACTGGCTTAGGCAAAGACTTCATGAACAAAACCTCAGCAGAGAGGGAACTAGCAGAAGGGATCAAAAATGGGATCTCATCCTAGTAAAAACTTCTGCACAGCCAAAGAAACCACCAGCAGAATGAAAAGACAACTGACAACATGGGAAAAAAAAATTTTTACCAGCTGTTTTTCAGGCAAAGGGCTTCTATGTAAAGCACATATAGAGCTTTAAAAAATCACACACACCCCCAAATTTAAAGACCCAATTCAAAAATGGGCATCTGAAATGAACAGACTTCTCAGAGGACGAAGTAAAAGCAGCTAAGAAACACAGGAAGGGGGCCGGAGATTTAGCTCAGTGGTTCCAGCGCCTGCCTCCCAAGCGCAAGGCCCTGAGCTGGATCCCGGTAACCATATACAATGCTGGGCGTGGTGACTCACGCCCACCAGCCATCAATACCACATACCACAGTTCTGGGCGTGGTGGCTCACGCCTGTAATCCCAGCACTCGGGAGGCAGAGACAGGAGGATTGCTGAGTTCCAGGTTTACCTGGGCTACATAGTGAGCTCAGGGCCAGCCTGAACTACAAAGCGAGACCCTGACTCAAAAAAAAAAAAAATTTTTAAAAAAGAAACATAGGAAGAAGTGTTCAACATCACTGGTCATTCAAAAGATGCAGATGAAAACAACCTGAGATTTCATCTCACTCCACAAAGAATGGCTGGCTGCTATCACAAAAACAACCTGTAACAAATGCTGGAATGGGAAAAAAATGAGAATTAAGTTATGTAATGTACTAATACAAATTCTCAATGTTGACTGTGATCTTAACATGTATATAAAATGTATCAATAAAATCAATTTAAAAAAAAAGAAGTTAGGCTCCTTCCTTCCCACTGAAATTAAAAAATCAAAACACTTGATGGTTACCTTCAAAAAGGTGACTTCTTGATCCTGGGAAAAATATCACTGTGGAATTATTCAGGTCTGCAGTGGGCTTTTAAAAGTATTTATATCTCAAAGGTTATGGAAACAATTCACAAGTTTGTAGAAGAAAATGTTCTAAGAACTCCTCCCTTACTTATAAAAAAGGAAAAGTAAGCCACTTGTTTTTCATTTGTATTCACCCTATGGGCTTTATAAAAAATAGACTGAAAGTTTTGTATAACCTTTATAATGTCATCCCATTTGACTGAGAAACTGTATAAATTAAAGGCTAAGTTTCAACTTAAATAATTGCAGATTGTTTGAGAAACTTTTACTTTCAAAAACACATAGTTACTAGGTTTACACCAAAGAGAAATATCAGTAAGTGGAGGTACTTGAGGTATCTTCTGTGAGGATTAAATTGAAGTATTTAATACCTGAGATGACTTTCAAGTGCCTGAAAATAGTCTAAACATTGCAATATTTCCTCTAATAGTTCATTTTATACCATGTGCAGAGAAAAAGCCACTTTATAGTTAGTACTAATATATTCCACATTTTCTAAAGTAGTAACAATCAAACAGAATTTTATTCTGTGTCTTACTTTTCTCATTGCTGAAACAAAATACCCCAAACCTAAAGTTAAAGGATGAAAAGTTAGTTTAACAGATAGTTTGTTGGCTTCAGTCCATAATCAACCAGCTCCAAGGAAGGATGGTACACAGCAAAGAAACAGATTTTGGTGGCCAGAAGGTAGCAAAGCAACAAGGGACCTAAACAACATATTTCTGCCTCTTTTTTTTAATTGAATTTTTTATCTTATCTAGATTACTCAGGGATTCCAGTTTCACACACTCTGGATTCAGCCTTCTCTGAAAAAGCCCCACCAAAGACTGGATGAGGCATTACAGGGACATCTAGACAGACCCATAATATTATGTGAAGCAAACATAGTTTTCTTGGGTCTGTTGCCTTGATATATATATGTTGACCTTGTCTATTTTATTGCTGAAAATGTGTACATAAGAAAGCTATGGTCATTATAGTAATTTTTAAAACTCCATCTTATTTTATTTTAAAAGTCGATTTCAACATATGAAAAAATTCCAGTTTAAGAAAATTGAGAATCACAGTATCATTCACTGCAGGGACCAGACAGCTATGAACCACATACTCTCTGTACATTTCATTCATCCATAAAATACCTCAAAAATATTAATTAAGTAATCAGAACAGTTCCAAGATTTTAGTACCTATTAAAATGCATAACTAACTGTTAATTTGTAGCTAAATAATTAAATGTTTCAACAGTGTTCATTCATTATTATGGGTATTCAGTAAAATTTAGAGATGTGAGCTAGATAAGTAAAGATATTTTTGTACTTTAACGATTCCCATTCCCCTTAGGCTGGCTTTGAAAGACTTGAACTAGGCTTCAATGTTACAGCCCTTTTTCCTCCTTCTCTTTCCTAACTTTACCACACTGACTCTCTATTTCCTTCTTTAGGGTAATTGGAACTTTCCCCAATTACCCAGACCTTCTCCTATTTCAGGGTTGAAATTTCATTTTTCTAGCCCTATTCATCCCTCTCTTCACTTTCTACTCCTCCTATAACCTGGTCTCCGTGTTGAGCAAAGTGTGGTATATTTCACCACTGGACTTTTTCCTTCACTGTCAACTAAGAAGGCAGTTCTAAAGTTAGGTGACCCAATTATAAGTTGTTTCATAAACAGTTCATTTAATGGAAGCCACTATTAATGACTTTTTCTCAAGTGTGGATCACCAGCCGATTTTTATTTTTCTGTTTCAGAAATTCTTTATGGGGGAGGTAAGGCTCCCCAAAGCTACTTTTCATCTATACCCAATAGATTATACAGTATTATTCTTACTAGAATTTCACCAAACGTGGGGGTAAAATATAGTTCCTAATGTATTCATTTGTGTAGAGCAGGCCCATATCTTTCCTGGTTCTTATCTTTGTACTCTCGGACTGCGATACCTACTACAGAGGAACCCTTGTTTCAATAAATGATAGGCAGAAATATATTTTGGGTTTGTTTTGTTTTGTTTTTTGTGGTACCGGGGATTGAACTCGCATCCTTGTGTGTTCGAGGTTGGCACGGTACCACTTGAGCTAAATCCCCAGCCCAGAAATATGTTTTTTAAAAAGAAACTTGCTTTGAATCAATTTCTAATATATCATATGCTTAAACTGGTGGTTTACAACTGCATATACATTTCTTATGCACTGTGCACTGTTATTAAGTATTGTTATAGAAGACACTGAGGCTTGTTAAATCATAATGGATCAGATCTACTGAAGAGTTTATTTACATGTGGTTCTGTATTTTGCATGCTTAGGCAGAGGTCATTTTGAGGTCCACAGCTAATTTTGTATGTTGAAAATTAGCGGGATCCTGGACTCATTTGCAATACAAAGAAATGAAAATACTAACCTGACAGCAATTAGGGAAACTAGTGATCTACAAATTTTGGGCTATAAAGATCAGCTAAGGCAAAGATGGGCTTGCCTCTTCAGAAAAGTAAGACTGGTAAAAGTAGTTTCTTCTAACTTCTGTAAGTGTTATTTTTCCTTTTCCAGATGCTAATTTCCCCAAAAAAAATATCTACTCCACATGGTTCAATCCCTACAGGACATCCATTTAGGCTAAAGTTTTATTTGATAAGAGCTAATGGCTTATAAATTACTGCCTCTTCCAGAAATGTTTCCATTTTTAAACAGAAAAGCTAGGAAGATAAAAATGCTTAGGAGACCCAAAGAAATGAAACTGGGATGGGAAAATTTCATGAAATTGGGTAATCTGAGGTAGAAGCAGGTAATGTCTCCCAGATGATGTCATAGGGGTTTACCTTTTTGCCCACTGCTGGCTTTGCCCCTCAAAAAACCATAAGGAGCTGGATTGGTTTTTCATGCTACTGGATCATGTGTTTGAAGGTGATGGAAATTTAATAATGGTTTGGAAAATAAATGAAGGAAAATTTTTGGAATATGATGGTATGTCAATGAGAGGGAAACTGCTGGCCAATGAATCCTTAGGAAAAAAATAATAGTTGCTTCCTTTATACTTCAGCCTGGGCTTCCACATCTCAAACATGCTAATGCATACTAGAATTGCATCACGTCTTCTTCTCTGAGATTTTATCTCTTCCCCTTTAAATGTGGTTGCTTTCAGTTTATCATTTCAATTCATTGTCCTACCAGCCATTAAGAAATAACCAAGATCTACGAAAAGGATAAACTCTTACCTTCCCACTTAGCTTTCCATTCCTGCCTACAACAAAAACATCTAATGAGTCTAATTTTAAGTAATGAACATCTTTAGAATGGTGATTAAAAGGTATATATCTGAATTTGCATTCCATTTGTAGATACTGGGCCTGAGAGCCATTTATTTTTCATTAAGCTCCCTGTGCTTTTCACTACTTTCTTCCTCTCCCTATGGTCAACCTACCTGAGTAAGTAGCTCTATTTCACTCCAGCCTGACACCCTGCCTATAAAATCACTAGCAAATGTTAATAGGAACCTATCAGACTTCATTATTTCAGTGATGTAATCTGTCAGGTCAGCCCCTGGAGGCTGCTAATGACCATTTGGTTGATAAATAAAAAGTAATTGCAGTCATATGCATTTTAAGCAATTAAAATGTATTCTGGTGAGAAATCCATTCTGCCTATATGTAATTCAATCAATTAAGCCCACTTTTCAAGAAGGATCTATCTACACTTAAGAATATAATGCAGCATCAACAGAGTTGAAGTCTGACCCTTTTAATAAAGCTCGTCTTTCTTTAGAAGAAATAAAACATTGTCTTTCACCCAAAGTAAAATAAAGGTGATAGTTCTGCATTCTTCCCTTGCCTCAAAACTATGTCCTGACAAATGCATATACACAGTTCCACTGAACTACTTACCATATCTAATACTATTTTGCTCTTCAATTAGAAAATACCTTGCTCATCATTAGCATGAGTGAGCTCTTCTTATATTAAATCTAATTATTATGGAAATTCCCATGTATTATATAGTATTATTTATGAACATGTACAACACAGACACTAAATTGATAAATACAGGTCTTAGAACCAAAGCTAAGATCTGCTGGGCAAGATAGTAACTTTTAAGGTCTAGATTGTAAAATTCCAGAGACTCCCAAAAGAAGGCACAGAATATGAGGCTAAGGGTCAAGAGACTTCCAAAGCTCTGAGCAGTGTCTATTGACTAATGAATACAGAGGCAGTTGAAATTAACAACCCATCTGGCTATAAAAGCGAAACTGTCTAAAAAGAGCCTTTGAGAGAAAGGATCTTGACTCCCGTCTAATTCCTAACTAATTCCTGTCTTTTTTTATTTGAATCTTTATTGGTACATTATATATATGTATATATATATATATACACATCACAATTACATTCAACATTGAGAACTTGTACCAGTATATGACATGATTTAATTCTCATTTTTCCCCTTCCCCTACCCACTCTACAATCCCCACCCCTACATGCACAAGTTTTGTTTCCTTTTTTACCATCAATTTTTCTTTCCCCTCATTCCTTAACCCTAAACCCCATTTCCCTTTCAATATTTACTAATTCACAATATCTATCATGCATTCTAGGCCTCATTTACATCTTCAGTTTCTCAAACCACACAAAAGATATGATATTTACACATCTGTGACCTATTTATTTCACTTATGAGTTTGTCCTTAAGTTGTGTCCATTTGAGTATAAATGACTCAAAATTATCATTTTTATGGCAGAGTAATACTCCATTTTATTTTTTTAAAAAAGCACATAACCCTAAGTCTTATTACTGTTTAAAAGGGATCAAATGCTACCATAAATTCTTTACTAAAGATGAAAGTGATAAAAATTACTTTTTCTCATAGGAAACACTTATGACTTTCCAGTAAAATCATTTAGTGAAATGACTGGCCAGGCTTTATTATCAGTCTTTTCTGATTCTCTAATTCCTAACTTTGCCATCCCTGGCTGTCACTGCCCACCTTATCCAGGGGCCAGCACTGCCCAAGCCAGAGCCCTGAGTATCATTCTTACTATTCTTTTTCTGTCCTCATATTTAGCCCATGGTTCTATTTATCTATATTCACCTCATTATCCCTTGGATTCCTTCTTCCTTTGCCATCTCTTCCTCAGCCTCAATTTGGGGCATTATGTTTTGAAAGAAATAATACTATATCCTCGTAAGTGACCTGACTTACTTCTATTTCTAGTTCACATTCATACTATTACTGTCAGTCTAATTTCTGATGCATAAATAAGATCAGATCTTGACGGCTCTATCCTAGTTCCTTACACATGAATCCTGACATACAAGGCCCACTGAAAATTATTCCTTCCCTCCTTCCCCATCCCTCTGAACCACCTGAAGTTCCTCATTATATTTTGGTCTATTCCACGATGTACACCCTCTCCGTAGAGCAGCTTCCCTCTCTCTACCACCTACTTACTATTATTCACCCTTCAGGACTCAGCTCCATGTTCACTTATTCCTGGAGTTTCCTCCCCCTCAAGAGCTGTTGGAGTGAAGGGCCACCTGGGGTAGTCCCAGAACCTTCCTTCTCCAGACTCCGCTGTTTCCCAAGCAGCTCTACTTGGATATATGTGAAATCAAGACACCCAAAACAGACTAATCACCTTCCCTCCAAAATTTTCTTCTTTACCATCTAGGTAAAGGAGATCCCACTCTACAAAGCTAATAAAAACCCAATTTTTGTTTTCTCCCTTTCACATATACCCAATTAATTACTAATCCCAGCCTAGTCTATCTCCCATTCCTTTAGGACAGTCTCCTCTGCCCCCCCCCCAACTGCTGTCACCACCTCCTTGTTTTCTGCAGACTCTCCCTCCTGGTCTAGTTACTTCCTAATCCGTGCTTCACAGGGCCAGACCACTCATTGCAGCATTTCTGTTCTCTGCATAAAATCACTTAATAGCTGGCCCTTACCCTCAGTATAAAGTGGATAAAGTTGAAACTCTAAGAGGCTTACAAGGCCCTTCAAGATATAGCTCCCAAATACCACTCCAGGCTCATCTCTCTCTTGAGCATCCTTATCTCATATTGAATTACTTTCAGTTCTTATTGTATGTTGTATGATTTTACCTCTGGGGCATTTATCCAATTTATCTAGAGAGACTTGCATTTTTGAGGGTTTAGCTCTAACTGTCTCTAGAAATCTCCCTTGATAAGTTCCCAATTCCACGTTTTCTTAGATGATATGATCTGTACTTTCCTATCTCTCCTCAAAACCTAATCACCAGTGCAATAAAGGTAGGGCTTTTTAGAGGTAATTAAATCATACAGTCAAAACCCTCAAGAACACATTAGTAGCCATGTGAAGGAGGTACTTGAAGGCTGCCATGATCCCTCTACAATGTGATAATCCAGAGGAAAAATGCCATCTGTATGCCAGGACTTGGGCCATTACCAGACACTAAATCTGCTCGTGCCCCATCTTGGATTTCGAGTCTTCAGAAGATTAAGAAATAGATCTCTGGGGTTATAAGCTGCCCAGTCAGAGGCACTTTGTTACAGCAGCCCATTTGGACTAAGCTGCTAGTGCTCCTCATCGCATCGTGCACTGCCCTCACTCCTGTACTCATCACAGTGCATGATGCGTGTTCCCTACTCAACTGTAAACTCCATGGTGTCAGACACTGGGCTGGCTAGGATGAGGTTGTATCCTCAGCCCTAAGCATCATGCCTGACACTTAGAAGGCACTGAATAAACACTGTATATGCCAAATGAACTCATCAATGGTTAGATAACAATGACCAAAGATACAAATCTTTCAATAAGAAACTGATTCTGGCACACAGATATGGACATAAGGATCACTCTTCTAGATTATACAAATGGCTGAGGCATAAGAAGCCTGCTAGATAAAGACTTGCCCATCTAGGGCCGGAGGGTTAGCTCAGTGGTTCCAGTGCCTGCCTTGCAAGCACAAGGACCTGAGTTCAATCCCCGGTAACCACATATAATGCTGGGCGTGGTGGCTCACGCCTGTAATCCCAGCACTCGGGAGGCAGAGACAGGAGGATTGCTGAGTTCGCGGCGGCTTGCCTGGGCACCATAGTGAGCTCAGGGCCAGCCTGAACTACAAAGCGAGACCCTGTCTCCAAAAA
>PVIC010007722.1:0-36606 GCA_004025085.1 Thryonomys swinderianus | reverse complement strand
GACTTGCCCATCTACATTTTCAAACTGTAAAGGTTACATTGCAAAGGCTTGTGTTCATTTAAAAGTCCCATAAAGCACAGAGATAATCAAGCCTCATTTTCCTCTTTTCTTATTCACAGCTCTGTTGTATTTTCTACCTCATGAACTTCTTGAGCCTTTTGTGTATGAAATAATACCTCATTATATTTCCCCTCCTACCTGACTTTGTTAGAAAAAAATAGGTGATTGGGTTCATTGAAGTTTCATTCGAAAGACAGAACATTGCATGTACCTATGTATTTCATTTACTTTGTCCTTTCTAAATCATGTATTAGTTTGACTATAAGTTCATAATGGATTAGTATTCTGGTTTTCATTTCAATTAATTTTTATAGCAAAAGATACAAAATTGGAAATTTACATAAGGAATGAAGTAGTATTGGTATGACCCAAAGAACACCTGAAACATTCTCAGCCCACTGTCAATGGCACCATTTTTTTAGAAAAATGTATAACCAGAGATGAAGCTGAGCAAATGATTGCTTTATTACTTTTTTATCCAAAACCTGAACTGAATGTCCAACATCACAATTTTGGCTGTGAAAAACGATACCTACCAAGAAGAAGATTGAAGCAGATGACAGTGGTAGCCAGAGGAAATACCATTTGCTTTACTATCTAAAGCTGTTTCAGACCTTGGAGCCTTCTTGTATTTGGAGACCCTGCCTGCATCATGTCTTACACATTAATATGCCACATTAGACATGTTGTCAATTGTCAAAGTTTATCTGTCCAGTGGACATACATAACTTATAGATATTTATGTTGCATATGTATTCAGTTTTAGGTTTTGTTTTATATTTTGCATCAACACTTCTTTTTGTCAAGCCTTAAAATTTTCATAGAACCTGACAAAAGTAGGCACTGAAAGGCCTTATCTCAAACTGATAAAAGCCATTTTCAATAAACACACTGCCAACATCGTATTAAATGGGGAACACTGAAATCATATCCTCCAAAATCAGAAATCAGGCAAGGGTCCCCTTCTTCCCACCTTCTTCTATCCCCAGATCCCTTTCTCAGCTCCACAAGGAGAAATAAGGATATTTCAAGGAAACAATCATCTCAAGAGATATATGAATACAAAACCAGTAGTCCAGAAAATACTGAAGAATATCCTTGACAGAAATTATGAAGCTAATCAAGCTAAAACCCAGATGAAATTAAAAACACCAAGCAAGGTCAATGGATAAGCAATAACAACAACAAAAAAAACCCAGAAAATTAAAAACAAGTGTCTTCAACAGAAAAAAGAGTGTGCCAATAATAAGCAACACATCTGAGAAATATCTCTTAATGTCAATGGCCTCAACTTTCCAATTAAAAAAACATAGATTTGCACTGGATCAAAAAACAGAATCCAAATAGTCTATTACATTAAAACAAAACTAATATAATCCAAAAGGTTATGTGAAGACTAAAAATCTGAGAATGGAGAACAGTATTTTATGTACAAGGACCCCAGAAATGAGCAGGGGTAGCAATTTTAATCTCAGATACAGTAAACTTCAATCTCGAACTGATTAGAAGAGGACAAAGTAATGAGAAGAAATAATGCTTATAAATATTTATTCACTGAAAAGTGAGACAGCTATCTTCCTAAGACAATGAAAAACTGTATCCCAACAAATTGAAAAATTTTGAAGAAATCAAGAGATTCCTAGACTCATACACATTACTAAAGCCAATCCTAAACGACATAAAAATGTTAACCAACTCAATAGCAAGCATTAAATTGAGATACTAAAAATCTGCAAATTAAAAACATCCCATGACCTGATGGATTCATTGCTGAATTCTACAAAACTTTTGAGGATGTTACATAACCCGTGCTTCTCAAGCTCTTTATGGAAATTGAAAGGGATGAAGTGCTTCCAAATTAATTTACAGAAGCCACTACCACTCTAATTCCAAAACCAGATAAAAGACTTAACTAAAAAAGAAAACTACAGGCCAATATTCTTAATGAATACTGATGCAAAATTCCTCAAAAAAATTTTAGCAAATAGAATGGAGCACAACATCAAAAAGTCCAATCATGACCAAATAGGTTTCATCCCAGAGAAGCAAGGATTATTCAAACAATCAATCAATCAATAAATAAATACACCAATCAATAAATGTGACACATTGCATAAACAGAAGGATGGTTAAAAACCAAATGATCATATCAACAGATGCAGAAGAAAAGCTTTTGACAAAATCCAACACCCCTTCATAAGAACTCCGAAGAAAATAGAGATAGAAAGACAATATCTGAACTTGATAAAAACTATTTATGACAAACTATGGTCAACATCATTATAAATGGGGAAAAGCTAAAAGCATTTCCTTTAAAATCATGACAAGGGTACCCACCATCACCAATTTTATTCAAAATAGGACTCAGGCAGCAGGCAACATAAGGAAATGAAAGAGATACATATAGGTAAAGAAGAACTCAGTTTATCATCATTTGCAGACAATGTGATACTCTACAGAGAATATCCAAAGAATTCTACCAAAAGACTCTTAAATCTACTAAGAAAATTCAGCAAGATAGCAGAAAACAAAGTCAAACCACATTAAATTTGTGTACATTAAAATGAACTTAATGAGAAGGAAGCTTTGAAAACTTATGGTAGCACTGAAAAAAAAATTAAATACCTGGGCATTAAATTAACCAAAGAAGTGAAATACTTTAACAGAGAAAACTGCAGAACTTTGAAAAATGAGTTTGAAAGAACACCAGAAAAGCATAAGATGTCTCCCACATATTGTCAAAAAGGCCACGCTCCCACAACCATTATACAAATTCAATGCAATACTGACGAAAATATCAACAGCATATTTCACAGATCTAAAGAAAACAATTGTAAAATGCGTACGGGGCAAGAAACACCAAGAAGAGCAAAGAATAGCAAAAGCAATCTTGGACAATAAGAGTAAAGTAGATAATTACAATACCTGGCTTCAAGTATTACAAAACAACAGCAATAAAAACGACATGGTATGGGAACAAAAAAGATAGGTGAATTAATGGCACAAGACAGAACATACAGAAACATTCCCAGATACATTCAGCTATTTAATCTTTGATAAAGGGGCCAAAAGCCTATGTTGGAGGAAAGATAGTCTATCCAACAAATGGTGCTGGGAAAACTGGATATTTGTTTACAGAAGATTGCAACTGAACCCATATTGCTAAACGTATACAAAAGTAAAATCAAAATGAATCAAAGATCTAAGCACTAAAACAGAAATACTGTCTCTACTGGAAGGTAAAATAGGTAAAACATTTGAAGTCACAGGTGTAGGAAAGGATTTGTTAAACCAAACTGCAACTGCACAAGAAATAACAGCAAGAACAACAAGTGGATTACATCAAATTAAAAAGCTTCCTCATAGCAAAGGGACCCTTTAGTAGAACAAAGAGGCAACAAACAGGTTAGGGGAAATATTTTCTCAGCTGTTCCCCAGACAGGGAACTAATTATCTAGAAGATGAAAAGAACTCAAAAGATTAGACCATCTAAAATAAAAGAGTAAATCAAGAAATGAATATGTGAGGGCCGGAGGATTAGCTCAGTGGTTCCGGCGCCTGCCTCACAAACGCAAGGTTCGATCCCCAGTAACCACATAGAATGCTGGGCGTGCAGACTCACGCCCACCAGCAATCAGTACCACATACCACAGTGCCGGGCGTGGTGGCCACACCTGTAATCCCAGCACTCAGGAGGCAGACACAGGAGAATTGCTGATGTTCAAGGCTTACCTGGACTACACAGTGAGCTCAGGGCCAGCCTGAACTACAAAGCGCGACCCTGTCTCAAAAAAAAAAAAAAAAAAAAAAAAAAAAAAAAAAAAAAAAAAAAAAAAAAAAAAAAGAAATGAGTATGTGAAATGACTGGACATTTATCAGAGGAAGAAATAAAAAAGACCAACAAATATAGGAAGAAAATGTTCAAAACCCCTGGCCATTGGAGAAATAGAAATTAAAATAATGCTAAGATTTGATTTTACACTAGAAAAAGTGGCAATCATCAAATAGTTTTTAAAAAAATGCTGGCATTGCTGCAGTGAAAAAGGAGCCCTCCTACATTTTTGTTTGGGATGCAAATTAATACAACTATTATGGAAATCAGATTCTTCTAAGAATTAAAATTAGAAATTCCATATGACCCAGCTATACCCCTGTAGTTATTATCTTTCACAAAGTGCTAAAGACACCTACAATGACACATGCACACCAGCAGAGTATCTGATGATAGATAAATCTTGGCTGTAGCCTGTATATCTAGCAACAGACAATTAGAAAAAGAAAGTGTAGTACCTGTACATAATGGAATACTATGCAGGAGTAAAGAAGGACAAATTTGAGACATTTGTAGGAAAATAAATGCACCTGAAACAATATAATGTTGATAGAAATAAACGAGACATACAAGCTTTAATATCATCTAGAGGTCCTCATTTCAGTAAGGCAGAGTACCAACAAAGAGCACAATAAAGAATGGGGGGAAGAAGAGGAAGGGATAGATCTTTTGCAAATGGGAGGTAGTCCTGGAGACTGAAGACAAGAAGAAGGGGATCAGGAAGGGGAAATAAGTAGATTAAAGATATGCCCTGTGTAGGAACCTAGTAATCTTAATAAATGTAAATATTATACATCATAAATATGAAATAAAATTAATAACATCAACAAGAATGGAAATAGGGACAGGAGATTTTTTAAAAAATCAAGTTGTATTATGCACATATACCCACTCCCCAAGATGACTATAAACTGCACGTATTGCAAACATGTATGTATAAAAAATTAATTTTAAAAATTAAAGATTTATACATTGCATGATGTTCCATTCACTATAAATCAGATTGCTACATCTTGTGAGACTGCCCGAAGAGAAGATCAAATGGATAAGTATCAATCCTGTCACATTTCAGTCAAAAGACTTAATGAGTGCCCTTGAGTTTGACCATTTCTCAGGAAGACAGAGCAGATAAAATGGGAGTATGCTGGTTTTCTAGGGCTGCTTGAGCCAGGTATCACACACTACTGGTCTGAAACAGAAGTTTCTTGTCTTCCAATTTTGAGGATCAGTAGTCTGGATTCAAGGTTTCACCAGGGTTGGTTGCTTCTTTCTGAAGGCTGTGGGGGCTTGCTCCATATCTTCCCATAGCTTCCAGTGCTGTGGTGATGACCCTGGGCTCCTCTGCCTCAGTCATGTGTCGCACTGCTCTGCCTTCATCTGCCCACAGGGCCACCTTTTGTGCACGTCTGTCTCAGGGCCCTAATTTCCCCTCTTAGCCCATCAGTTACTCTGGCTGAGGGCCACCCTCAAGGACCCTGTTTACTTGATCATCTGCAGTGAACCTATTTTCAAATGAGATCACAGGCGAGACTGTGCTGGGGATTAGGACTTTAACATCTTTTTGGAAACACACTTCAGCCCATAAATAGGGTGGCAGGAACCCATGACTGCTTGCAAAAAGCTCTGTTCTGTTGCTGCCTTGAATGCCATCAAAATGCTAATTATATTATTATATCTCTGTGCCTAATGGTCTCTGCTGATTTTCATTATTAGTTGTGTGGATCTTAAAACCCTGGAGCAAATTATAGCCTGGAAAGAAGTGAAGTCAGAGAGCCCCAGGCCTGAGATAATGGTGCTTTAATCCAACCTGAGCCCAAAGTCACTACTGGCTTCCCCAGGCATTAAAAAATAACCATCTAGCAGCTTCAGCCCCTCACTGGTCAGAGTCTACAGCAGAGTCCTCTGAGCTCTCTTAAGAGCCCCTACTGTCATGTAACAGTAATTTGATAAAATAAATGCTAATAAGCAATCCTAACGGGGGGGGGGGGCAAGTGCCAACGTATGGTTCAAGAAACACCTAAGCTTGTGGGGTGTGTGGCTCATCTTCTTATCACTACCAGCTAATGTCCTTCCTGGCTTCAACCCCAAAGCATTCAAACTCCGCTCATATCTGCAAGACTCTCCTGAAAGCCCATCATTGCCAGCTGGTTTTCCCTTTTATCTCATTTAACCTTCCCAGTCACTCTGTCAGGAATGTGACTTATTGTTAGCTAGGAGTCATACTCCAAACTTGGCATTTTAAGTCCAATGTATGTCCTCTTCTGTTCTTCTACTATATGATAAAAATTTCAAAGCCTAATGTGCATGCTGCCAGGTCGAGGACCCAGGCTGCCTTTGCCGGGCTTTCCCCTTTAGTCTTTCACAGTTACGAGTAAAGGAGAGCTGCTGAAGTAAAGGTACATGCACTAGGCCCTGGGCCTCCTTTGAACCCTACAGAGTAAGAAAGCAATTAGCAAAGCTGAGTTAGCCAACAAACTATGAACTCTCTAGTGAACAGAAGTCCATTAAGTCCACATGCAGAGAGAAATATAGTCCAGAGAAGAGGAAGGCTGACAGCCAGAGACAGAGGAGCTGGTGTCCTGAAATGGTGTCCCCATTGCCCTGGCAGGGGCCTGACCCCTGCCACCGTGGGAAAGCGGAGAGACAGTGTCAACCCAGCATCTTCTCCAGCCAGCGAGGCCCCTTGGGAGAGGGCTAGGAATGCACATGAGAGTCCCCTGGAGAGCTCCGAAACACCTTCAGGACCTCAGCCATACCTGGGGCTCATAAAAACAGAATCCTTATGGAGTCGGCCCAGGTTATTCTGTGTGCTACAAAGATCAACAGAGAGTTCTGTAGGGGAAGAGAATCACCAGCTGGGCTCGGAGCCTCCCCTCCCAGTCCAAGATTTGGAGGGCTGTGAACTAGAGCAACAGCCCCAGAGGATATCCATGGAAGTGTCCAGGCAGGATGTGGGCAAATAAGGGCTCACTGAGCCCACTTTAGTGCTAGAGGTCTTCCCTAATCGAGTCCACGAGGAGGAGCACGGGTTAGACAGGTTAGACCCCTTCCCAAGATGTACAGAATGATTCATTGCCACCTGCTGCCCTACTCCATGGGAATATAATTTCATAAGAAAAAATTCTTAAGCATATGAGAAACACAATCTCTATAAAACAAAAACAACAAGTAGACCAACTATTACCTAATCCTTCAGAAATTATGCTCTATGTAAAGAAGCAAACCAAATCAGATCCACACAGACAGTAATATTGTATACAAAATAAGTTAGTCTAATTACCAAGACCACTGTGGGGGGGAGTCATTGCAGCACAGATAAGATATAAATAGATCTCTTTTTGAGACATTGTCTCCCTATAAAGTTCAATCTGGTCTTGAACTCACTACATACCCCAAACTGGCTTCAAACTCAAGGCAATTCTACTTCAGCCTCCAAAGTACTCAGAATACAGGCATCCATCACTACACCTGGCTAAATAAATTTTATAAACTGTTCAAATTATTGAGAAGATTCAAGGTTGTAAGTTATAAAGCTGTTAATTTTTCCCAAAACTAGTGGATAGTTTCAATACAAACACTAAAGGGAATTTTTAAGAAACTTTAAAAAGGTGTTCTAAAATGTTCACAAAACTATGAAAGTTCTTCATAACCACTACTTTCACGTGGCCAGGCCAAGGAAAGAAAACAAGGGCTCCATCTCCTGCTCTCAGCCAACTCGAGCACAGCTGTGACTTCAGCACAAAAACATACAGCGTGCAAAGCCAGCTGCTTCTCACATGACAGGACAATTCTCCTGTCCATGGGAAGGTTGAAGAAGCACTTCATCTGTCTGAATGGCAGTGCAACTCATCAAGTTTCTCCCTCTGTCAAGAAATCTTTGCAGAGAACACTGCACCAAAAACAGAAGCTAAGGTGAGGCTGTGAAAACAAAGGCCATGAAAACAAAGGCATGTTCTGCACGATAACACTGTCAGCCATGGCAGAGTGGAGAGCCCCTGCGGCTGAGTGTCCCCCGCAGTGTGCACAGTTACAGCGACACCAAGTGTCGGAGCCCGAAGGTGGACAGTGAACACCAGCTTTCTACTGTGACCATGAGAGGACCCACAAGCTTAACATTTTCATTGTTAGCTTAAGCAACACAAATCTATCACTTACAGTTCCAGCCTTGGGAAATCCAGAACAGTATCATGAGGCCAAAACCAAAGTGTGAACAGATGTGTGTTCTTTCTAGAAGCTCGAGGAAAATAAGGTGCTCTGACCCTTCCAGTTTCCAGAGACCACCAGCACGTCTTGACTCCTGCCCAGGTTTCCTTGCTCGGTGTGCAAAGCCAGCCAGGACAGACTGAGTCCTCCTGTCACCAAATTACTCTGACCAAACTCCCCTGTTGTCCTCACCCACTTTTAAAGACACTTCTGATTATACTGGGCCTATTTTAAGATCAATTGATCTGGATCCTTAATTCCCATGTACAACTTTAATTCCTCTTTATTGTATAACACAACATACTCACAGGTTCGACAGTGTGGAATTCTTTGGGATACCATTATTACAACATACACATATCAGGTTTAAATATTTAGTGGCCCAAAGTTAAATGTATAGCTCCCTGGGGGCCGGAGGGTTAGCTCAGTGGTTCCGGCGCCTGCCTCGCAAGTGCAAGGTCCTGAGTTCAATCCCTGGTAACCACATATAATGCTGGGTGTGGAGACACACTCACCAACAATCAACACTGCATACCACAGTGCCGGACGTGGTGGCTCACGCCTGTAATCCCAGCACTCGGGAGGCAGAGACAGGAGGATTGCTGAGTTCGCGGCGGCTTGCCTGGGCACCATAGCGAGCTCAGGGCCAGCCTGAACTACAAAGCAAGACCCTGTCTCAAAAGCAAAAAAAAAAAAAAAAAAAAAATGTATAGCTCCCTTATTACCCGGTTCATATATTATAGAGAAATTTACAGCTTACTTAATTGAGATCCACAAGTGCTCATGTGCCCAGAGTTATTTGAAACCATTCTTGTCCTCTGAAGTGGAAACCTGAAGCAATATTCCAGAAGTTCTATTTCAATTCTACAGATTTTCCACGTTAAATGTGCTTTTGGTTCAACTTCTAACACATGCTTCAATACTAACATTTGTGGATATAAACCAGTGAGTTAGCGCTCCCCAGGATGCCAAAGTGAATGTGTTTGTGGTGTGTGTTTCAGTGTGTGTGTGTGTGTGTGTGTGTGTTTTAACCAAAATACCCAATTCATCAAGGAGCTCATCCTTCATCATTTTCCTGCATTTCCTTCTAAACTACCATATGTACAACTCTTGTGACACAAGCACAGATAAAAGGAGGTCCTCATATGGTAAAGAGATTCCCAAGGATCACACAGGAGTTCTGGATTCCAGAGCCCACGGACTCCAGATCTAATGAATAGAACTGAGCCCTGCCACTTACTAAGAGGCAACACTTGTGAAGTGAGGAGGTCTGACCCCGAGTCTGTATACCTCAAGTCCAAAGTGCACTGAGCTCACAAAGCAGGGAAGAATAGATTATGGAACCAGATTGGCCGTGGTTCAAAATCCTCGCTCTGCCACTCACTGTATCATCTCAGGCAATTTACTTAACCTTTCTGTGCAACCATTTTTTCATTGTTAACTAGTGTGAACCACTTAGGACAGGCACTGGGACATAATAAACTTCACATAGGTATTTGCTACTGATGTGATTTTTATCTTTATTGGTACATTGTATATACCCATCATGATCACACTCAATATTGGGAATTTGTACCAGTATGTGACATAGTATAGTTCTCATTTTGCTACTGATACGATTTTTTTTTTTTTGAGACAGAGTTTCACTTTGCAGTTCAGGATGGCTCTGAGCTCACTATGTAGCCCAGGAAAGCCTTGAACTCAGCAGTCCTCCTGCCTTTGCCTCCCGAGTGCTGGGATTACAGGCGTGAGCCACCACGCCTGGCATTGTGGTATGTGGTACTGATTGCTGGTGGGCGTGAGTAACCATGCCTCACATTGTTGTATTTAGTTATTGGGGATCAAACCAGGGACCCTGTGCATGCTAGGCAGGCACCAGAACCACTGAGCTAAACCTCTGGCCCCTGATATGATTTTTATAATTGTAATTACTACCACCACCACCACCACCACTACTAGTCCTCCCTGATGTAGTGTGAGGCTGTTAAAATAAGGGATCATTAACAAGGATATTAAAAAAGGGACATTGTCAATGAGTTCTCAAATTAAATGCTGTTACTTTCATCCTCTATAAAGCCCAAATCTGTCAGATGCTCGGCCCACCAAATGATCTATATTTAGGTACTCTCATGCCCTTGTTCCTTTAACTAAGATAATGAAAAAAACTGCTCTTTAGTCATAGTTATTTTCTTTTCTTCTTTTTATATTGCATGCATTCCCAAAAGCTTCTGCATTCACTTGTTCTTATTCCATAATCTTTGTTTAGTGTTTACTATTTAAACTGTACATCCCAGGCACTATCTTGAGAAAAATTTTTGCTTTTATGGAACTCACATTCATTGAGACAAACAACCAACAAGCATATAAAAAGACCTACAAATGAGTTCTTATAGCAGCAAATGCTACAGGGAAAAACACATCAGAGAAATGCATTCTGGAGTGACCCGGGCAGAGAAAAGGAGACAAATTTAGGTAAAGTTGTCAGAAAGGGGTCCCTGGAGAGACAGCATTTGAATGGATGTTGAATAATAGTAAGTGGCCAGCCACAGGAATACCAACTGAGAGAGGTTCCTTCAAGTGAGATTAGCAAATCCTAAATATCAAATAAGATCATCAGTTTGCAGCATTGAAGAACCCAAAAGGAGTCAATGTACCTCAAGCAGAGTAAAAAAGGGAATGAACAATCTTCACAGATGGGGAGGAAGACAGGCCAGGTCATGGAGGCTATAATTGTAGTGAAGAGTTTGCTTCTTAGTCTAAGGTGTCATCAGACGAGAGGGTCTCTGAGGGTTTTAAATCAGGGGTACATAGCCAAAACGGGGAGCCATAGGAGCAGTGGAGAAGGATATACATGAGCCTTAGTGGCTGGAAGTAGAGATGGTAGTGGGAATAGAGAAGTAGATTTGGACATATCTCAAAGGTAGAACTGGAATGGATTCCTAGTAGAATTATTAGGATGCTGGTGAGGTTCTGTAAATGGCAGATGATGCAAAGGATGACTTCAAAGTTTGTGAGCTATCTGGATGAACTGCAAAGTTTGTGAGCTATCTGGATGAGATGGGGAGACTTGGGGGTGGGGACGTCCCACCACATGAGGTCAGGGATGACCATTAGACACATTCAAGTGGAGAGGCCA
This sequence comes from Thryonomys swinderianus, assembly GCA_004025085.1. Classification (NCBI taxonomy): domain Eukaryota; kingdom Metazoa; phylum Chordata; class Mammalia; order Rodentia; family Thryonomyidae; genus Thryonomys; species Thryonomys swinderianus. The sequence continues at coordinate 25,375 of PVIC010007722.1, read as the reverse complement.
ATAGGCAGCTGTAGAGCTAAGTTGTTTCTCATGTATCCAGCCCTTGGAGTGGAGGTTTTGTTTGTTTTCCATTTCCTTTCTCTTGTTTATATTCCTATTGTCTAATGTTTAAGTAACATGAGACCCTGCATAATTTTCATACATGTTTCATAGCTCTTCATAAGTAAATGCTCTTAATCCTGAAAACCCTAAAATATTAGTTATCAAATGTAAACAACAAAAAAGTAATAATTTGCAAGTGTTCCAGAAATCTATGAAAACTCCTTATAAGAGACCTACATGTAAAATGGGGGGTTAAAAGAGCATAACAGTAGAGGTCATGAGGTCAAGATCCTAGAAACCGAGAGGTACTGAAGAAAACAATGCAGATCAGGTTTTGTCATGAGACAAATGAATACGGTTATGTATTCACTATGATCTAGAGCAAATGATAGAAGTCACTGGAATCTCCATTTTCTTCATCTATAGAATGGAAATAATATCGCTTCTTGGCCTTTTGGCTAAGATCAAGTGTAGAATGGAAATAATAGTTCCTGCCTCATCAGTTCCTTGACCTGCACAGGGTCTGACATCTCGTAGACACCCGAAAGGGTGGATTTCTCCCACTTTTTATCTATCAGTATAAATTTGCACAAAGCAGCACATACAATCCTTCATACAGCCAGACAGACTTCTCAACCAACATTGCTTTCTAACCTGAAATTAGTGCAACTTTCTGCACACTTAAGGCCCTTCTCAGATAGGGTATTCAGAAGCAGAAATTAATCACAGAAATGTCTCTCCAGCATTACAGTAAAAATTCTCCCTCCAAATCCCCAAACTAATGTTTCAAGACCTGTGTATTGTCCCAGAAAAAGGAGTCAATAAAATTTCTCTAAGGGTATTTAGTATTGTTCATTACAAATACAATTTGAGAGAAATCAAAACTCAAAGCTCTTGACTTCAGGCTTCGCTGAGCTCAGTGGGAAGTTTGGAAGTCTGAGCAGGCCAGATTGTCAATTGCTGAAAACTTCTGAAGAAGCTGCTAGAGTCCCAGGAGCTTAAAGAGAGTACAGCAAAGACAAGAGGGAGATACAGAAGTTTAGCTCAAGTTAGGAAAAGGAGTTAGGGACTTTGCACCCTCAAATAGTGCCAGGGGACAGCAGGTTTTTCTGAGCCCAAGGAGCATGACTCCAAAACCAATCAGAGAAAAGTCTTACCTGATCTCAGCATCTAGGAACCAAATAAAGTTATTTGAGACTTGTGTTCGAAATGCTGTGTGGTTATCAAGCCAAGGACAGTAAGCCTAACAGCAAAGACAAGGTGAGTGCTCCATAAATGATATGAGTTCAGCTAATTACATAATAAAATATATCTAACCTATAGATACACTTCGCTTTGCTTGCACAATGTGTCCTAGATTTTTTTTTAATTGAACCTGATTGCTGAAGATACTATCCAGTTTATGAGGCTCCATTCTTACCATCACCTTATGTTCTCTTACTGGGTATAGGCCTGGTGCCATAAGTCTCTGAATTCCCAATTATATGTGTGTATTTTATACTCCCAGATCAACTCATTTGAAAGTGTTAAATATTTGAAATATGTTGAATGAAAAGATCACAGAAAAGAGAGGAAATCCCAAGAAAAGAGAGAAAATAGGAAAAGACTAGAAATTGTAGCAGTTCTGGTGCCCCTTACCCCAGCTAATTACAGTGCTGCAAAGTATGCTGAAGCAGGTAGCCTCTGTCTCAAGAGCTATGCCTCCTTTAAGGAAGCTTTCAAACTTTGGGGTAATTCCCAAGAGTCAGAATTCAAATTACTAGCCTTCCTTAGAGCTAGGACATTGACCAGTAGCCTAGGTCCTGCCCATCTCCACACCCCAGCGGCCTGTGATTTGGGAAGGAGAGAAAAGGCAAAGCAGGACGAGCTACCTGCTCTAGTGCTACACACAAAGTAGGGGTGCTAGGTTTCCTGGGATTGCATAGCAGGGTCCCTGGACACAAGTGATATTAGTGGCAGCCTTTTTGCTGTGTCTCTCACTGTGCTTAGTGGACAAAAAGAGGAGCAGTATGGGCCAGAGGGTTAGCTCAGTGGTTCCAGCACCTGCCCCGCAAGCGCAAGGCCCTGAGTTCGATCCCCAGTAACCACATACAATGCTGGGCATGGAGACTCATGCCCACCAGCAATCAACCAGCAATCAGCACCACATACCACAGTGCTGGGCATGGTGGCTCACGCCTGTAATCTCAGCACTCGGGAGGCAGAGACAGGAGGATTGCTGAGTTCGAGGCTTGCCTGGGCTACATAGTGAGCTCAGAGCCAGCCTGAACTACAAAGCGAGACCCTGTCTCAAAAAAAAAAAAAAAATAGGAGCAGTATTTCCTCACCTGCTTATTGGGTCTGTGATGCAATTTTACTCCTGGAATTTTAGGCAGAGTCCAGGCCTCTCCAGAATTCTTTGGAACTCTCAGTATTATTTTATTAAGTTGATTTTGTGCTGAAGCAGACAGCATCAACTTCTCCTACTGCCTACCAAAGACCCTTAACTGATAAAGCAAGTCATGGCAGATTCATGCCAGAGAACCTTTCATGTAAGAGAACCACCTTATCCTGACTCCTCTGGGCACTAAGGCCTGTGAAGGAAGTACGCCTTGTTCTTAAGATCACACTGGTCCCCACAGAGGAACTGTATGGCACAAACCTTTTTCACCCCTGCTCTGTGAATTCCAGTGTGTGATTCTAAAGCCATGACACAATACACACCCGTTAGTCAGGACTCTTGTCGGGTGGCTTTGTTGTTCCTATCCACAGAAAAGTCATTCTATTTTCCCCACCTCATTATCAGCCATGCTGGAGAGTTCTTGCTCTGTGAGGCTCCTCTCTGGGGTGGCAAACTGGTTCCACATTAATACAGATCTCTGCGCAGAGGAGGAAACCCAGGAACATGTTTCTCCACAAAGCTATAGGGATGATTGCAGGCTGGTTTTCATTTCTGTTACAGCCAAACAAGAGTGCTTGGAGATTTCAGGTATTGCAGGGAGTTTTAGATGGAATGAAGAACTCTGAGCATTAGTGAAGGCTGTAGAACTTTCTTCTTCATAGCAATTGGATGATACTATGCAGCCTATGCTACTACAATGCAGAAGTTCTCATTTATTTCATGACAATGTTCTCAGGGAGACACTGCTAGAAGATTCAGATTGTCAGTTATTGAAATCTCTGACAGGTAGAGAAAAAATTTGGAGAAAAAAATAGCTTTTTTAGAGTCCTAGAGGATCCAAACCTGTTTTGTTGTTGTTGTTGTTGTTGTTTTACCTCAAAGGTATTTCTCCCCAAACCTCTGATGCTAAGGATTAAACCCTGTAAGTCATGGCTTTTTTTCTTTTCCACTGATGGGCTTCAAAGTGTTTTCTGCAGGTTCCTCAGATCTCTGAGACCCCTTCAGGAAGTGCAGGATGGTGAATATTATTACCAAAATTAAGCATTATTCACCTGTTCCTCTCCTCTTTGAGCCGAAGGTAGTTTTCCAGATAAATGCTTGTTTAACAGACTGAAGCAAAAGCAACTCAGTGGGTTCAACTTTCTTCTATTAAGTCAGACATTAAAGAGATTTTTAAATTATGAAATGTCACTTTGCTTTTGTTTTGAAAAAAGTTATTTTTCATAAAACTGTAATACTTGTGTTGATATAGATAAGTTTATTATATAATGTTAATTAGATTGGTCATTATTTTAAACCATTGCATATTAATCTCTAACACACTAGATATTAATAAAACCCAGAGGGACAAAAATTCTTTGGAGTTTTCAATTATTTTGAAACATGTAAAAATGAAGGTGTACTGAGGCCAAATGTTTCAGAACTGCCACCTTGTATTGTACCACTCTGGAAAAAAATACAGGCTACTTTACCTTAAATGCATATTCTGTAACAACTGGACGTCAGCATTAAACCTGATTTTTCTACTTATTTCTCCATAACTTCTCCCTCTGTAGTCTCCATTTATATTGGTCAGTTAATGAAGGACAATAAAATGTCTTAGGAAGTAGAGACCAAATTAAATACAGTGCTGCCTTGGCTCATGAACACTTTTGAAGCATTTGGCAAAATTTTATCTTTGTTTGCAAATTATACATCAGGTGATAAACACAACCATGTCTATTTTTGCCCCACAAACCCAAAATGGCCATCTTTTCCATATTCATGGGATGAATTAAGTTCATGAACCAAGGTCCCACTGTATTTGCCTGATGAACAAATGACCAGAGCTGATGGCTGTTCCAGGCACAGGATCTGCTCAGTGCCTCTGAGAAGTAAAGACCAGTAGGTATGCTTGCTTCTGAGCCCACAGTTGGGTGGCAAACAGCAGGCTGCATCAGGACCAACAAGGCCTGGTACAACAGGGTACAGGATGCAGCCTCTGGGCTACTTGCTGTTGAGACAACTTCTGTCCACCTGCCAAGCTAGCTCCTCCCCCACCTCCTACATGACTTCTTCCCAGACATGCAAACACACAGCCAGCATTACACACTGACTGGGGGTGTTTGTGTCATCTATTTTGCCTTTTGGATCTCATTCTTTCCTGCTCTGCTTCCTTAATAAATCTTGTGTATACCTTCTTTTTTCTCCTTGAGATCTTGGCTTTCTGAAACTTCTCAAAGATCTTTTGTGCTGTCTACAGAAACTAACAAAGTGCTAAGTAATTTATAATTGCTTTTATCTAAAAAAGAAATCCTGAAAACTTACAAAATACTCCAGACTCATTAGGTCACTGTTTTCCCACCAAAGCCCTGTATGTAAATGAAGGCAGGCCTCTACTTTTATTATCTTCTTCTCACAGATCCAGTTTTTAAAATTAAGCCCTTTAAGATCATCCAGTTAATGATGAACAGAGTCGGAAAACGAATATGCAGCTTGTGAGTCTAAATTCTTCATTTTTCCCAGTACAGGACATTCTTGTTTCCTATTTACTTGGAAAACCAGTTTTGAAATAAATAATAGGCCCAACTCCAGGTTATGAGTCAGAACAGAGCAGGAAAACTCCAGGTCTCCTCATCCTAACTTTGCTGTTTTACAGCAGCTCTTTCTCTCACGGTTTCCACTGCTGTAGCGGTCAGCTCTGACGCCGGCTAATCTTAGGGGCAAGAGTCTCAGAAGAGCAAAACCAATTCTGTATCACAACAATGTCTGTTTTCCTTCTTGTTGGATTATGTCACTCATTAACATCCTCATTGCTGTGTTTCCCCAGCAAAAATGAAGGGAGGTATTATGAAATTATTCAGTAATTTCAAGCTGTGTCTATAAAATGTATTATAATTCCCAACCTTCTCTTGCTTTGCCTTCTTATTTGTTTACTCCTCAATCCCCCAAACATTTACTAAGTCCCACTGTGGGCAAAACTATGTCAGATGTTGGGCTGGTATGCAATAAGTAAAAGGCAAGATATGCCTGCTACTAGTGAGAGTATGTCTCACGAGGGTGATGACCTTTCTAAAGAAAAATTCTGAGGTAGTACAAGTGTAGATCAGCACAGCAGAAATGATTAAGGAGGTGATAAAGGGAAATAAAGTAAGGAAAAGAGCTCCTACTATAGAGAGAAGTTACATGGGGATGACCTCACACAGGGGATGTACCTTGAGTTTTGTCTTGAAAGAAATGCAGGATGTGTTTTGAGATTATCATCTCCATCCATGTCCCCATGCCAGCCCTATATAATCTAGTTGAAGTAAATGCAGTTCAGTCTTCTAAATGTAGCCACCAGGCAGATTGTCTCACTTTCCTGTGCTCACCCAGCTGATACTCCCAAGCCTCCGTTATGTAGAAATCCCAGAGCTGCAAGTGATTTGTAAAGCACTTCAGCTTCCACCTCCCTCTCAGACCTGCACCCCGAAGTATGCCCTCTGGACTCCCCTCTGTGATAGCCTTCCTTTCCAAGGCTCTGTCCTCAGAATGCTCATCCGCTGGACATCTCTGTGCTGCTGCCCCTTCAATTTGGGTTAATCCCGAACCCTCCAAGTCAGTATAGATACAAAAGCTGGGACCACTCACTCTGATGAACAGATGTAGCAGCACACCAAGGAAGCCAGCAAGCGGAGACACTTGTGAGAGGCAGGCAGGTTTGGGAGCACCTGAACTCACACAGTGGAACTAACTGAGAAAACAAGCCACATGTAAAATTCTTCTAAGTATTTTAAGTCATAACATTAAAAAAGAAAACACATGATTGTCAGAAGTCAAAAACATTGAATAAATATATAAAGAATGAATGACAGTCCTTCTACAGTAGGTAATTGCTGAAGCATTGGGGGCACCATCTCCTAGTGAGATAGGATAAATGTGATGCTTTAGAAGTCTGTGTGCACAAGAGGCTGCAGGAAGAAAAGTGACTTTCAGTGGACCAGGGTTGTGTGGGCAATGGCCATGGCTTCCCCTTCCAGCTACTGTATGTTTGGGTGAAAAAAGTGGTGAATGCTAGTAAATCTGCCCTGAGATAATGGGAACATGAATGGGCTTGTAGGTATTGCAGTGACCACCGCCAATCAACATCTCCAAGTCAGAATTCCGTCCCTCTCCCTCTGAGCAAGAGACAGTCACAGTAAACGCGCCACCTCCTGGCTATAACACAGAAAGAAAAAGCAATGGGCATCAGAGGAACCTGAGACACTGTACTAAAAATCTCTGATGGAGGCAGTCAGGCTTCTGCAGGGCAAACCCTTAGACTTCATTAATCGCCAGAATATTTTTTATTTTAATGTCTACACAGGGGCTGAGCATTCATTTCTTTTTGTTGTTGTTTTTTGTTTGTTTGTGTTTTTTTTTTGAGACAGGGTCTCCCTTTGTAGTTCAGGATGGCCCTGAGCTCACTATGGAGCCCAGGCAAGCCGCCGCGAACTCAGCAATCCTCCTGTCTCTGCCTCTCGAGTGTTGGGATTACAGGCGTGAGCCACCACGCCCGGCATTATATGTGGTTACCGGGGATCGAACTCAGGACCTTGCACTTGCGTGGCAGGCGCCAGAACCACTGAGCTAACCCTCTGGCCCAGCATTCATATTTTTAAAGTAGGTAATATCAGAATCTCTGGGTATGAGCCCCAGACAGTGTAATTTTTCGAAGTTCTCCAGGCAGTTCTAATATACAATCCAAAATAACTGCTGTACATGAAAGAAACTAAGTGTTGTTTATAAGGACTTTATTTTTAGACTATCGAGTCTGTTTTCAAAGAAAAAAAATGTTCAGGAAGCTCTCAAGACATATATGTATGTATTTTTGTCAATTTTAGAGTTATCATAGACCCTGAAACCAATATTAAGGACGTTAGATTTTGTGATAGACTTCTTTTTTTCTTGAGACAGGGTCTCGCTTTGTAGTTCAGGCTGGCTCTGAGCTCACTATGTAACCCAGGCAAGCTTCGAACTCAGCAATCCTCCTGTCTCTGCCTCCCGAGTGCTGAGATTACAGGCATGAGCCACCACGCCCAGCACTGTGGTATGTGGTATTGATTGCTGGTGGGCCTGAGTCACCACGCCCAGCATTGTATGTGGTTACTGAGGATCGAACTCAGGACCTTGCGCTTGTGAGGCAGGCGCTGCAACCACTGAGCTAACCCTCCGGCCCTATTGCCATAGACTTTTATAACTATCAAAAATATCTGGAAAAAATTTTTACATCAACCGCAAGAATTAAGAGAAAGCTAAGTAAGATTCTTGATTTTGCCTCTAAATTTATGTGAAAGTCTAAACAAATTACTGAAGCATGCCAGGCTGTTTTCAAAGCCACACAGGTACATTTTTGTCTACCTATGATACTTTTCTAAACTGATGTAGAGTGGATGAATATATGTGAAAGCACTTCGAAACATTTCAATATATTATTCAGCTATTAACTGAAGAGGAAATGTAAAACTTTGGGGTAACTGGCAGATTTATCTAGCCCCCTTCATTTTTATGTATATCTGCTTCATCAACAGATCAGAGGCCAGAAGGAGCTTAGCAAGTGCTGAGCACTGCGCAGTGTGTCTCATTCGGCCCAGCTCTGCTCCCTGATGGAATCCTCTTTTCCTGCACTATGAGGGTTACCCTGCCAGCGTTCACCATGATGCTTTCTGTCTGACCGGCAGTAAATTCCTTCTTATAGCTTGGAAAAAATCAACATATGTAAAATGCAAAGAAAAGGCAGCAAATTTCAGAAGGACTGAAACCTATGAGTCAAAGTTTCATCTTTTCCGCAAATCGCTGTAGTACTTATTTCTGTTCTTTTCATCCCCTGTCTCACCAGAGGCCCCTCGGACTCCCACTGTCCCATCCCTTGTTGCTCCCTAGGTTCCCCCAGCAGTCCCCCTAAGGAAAGTACCTTGTCCCAGAAGTACCATTCATTAGTCCTGAGATAGTAAAGTGCAAAAGTCTAGGACTAAGGCTAAACCCGGCTGCACATTCCGGGTTCAGTTCGGGTCGTTTATCCAGCCTGTGCTGAGACATTATTTAGAGGTGTAAACTGTATGTGAGGAGCTATGCTAAAATACAGGCACCGATCAAAGCCTTTGGGTTCTTTGGTGTCCGTGTTTCCCCTTCATTTCATTGTCTGGGTTTTAACAGAAAGAAATAAAAATAAACATGGAGAATCTAGTTCTGATAGCAAATGGTGATTGCTGTTTTCTACTCCTCGGAAAAAAATATATTAAACAAAATGCAGAGTCAAGCAGTTCAAGCTGCTTTCTGTTTGTTCATAAAGGAAAATGCTTCCTTTGCAAAAATTTCAAGAGAGAGGACATGTCAGGTCTCCAAAAGCAGTTATTATCAAACAAAGCAGCCAGAAAATTAATGTCCTGGAGTCAGCTGTGCCTACAATCTTGGATATCAGCCAGCATCTCCCTCTCTTGGTCGGAGCATGGTTTTGAACTCTTTATTGTACCGATGATATCTAGCCACATGCCCTAATTCTTTGACAGAATTTCTTCTTCTCTTTATAGAATATCACTTTGACTTTCTAGTCTTTTTACAGACCCTTGCTGACCATTTACTGTGAGCAAAACACTGAAAAAGAATGGCATATAGTTCCATCATATCGGGATTTATTGCTGTGTCTAAAGAAGAGTCATTTAAAGAACTACCCAATTGATTCTCCCGTTCACATCAAAGTCTCTTTCCAGACACAGAACAGCCCCGCTTATAAGCTCTTCTCACATTCTTACATTCTCCATTTAGGATGGCTGTTTATTCCAGACACCTAGGAGAAGGGAATCTCTGCCTCAGTGGAAATAGCTCTGTCACATTCCCTGGCTGCTGTAGAAACTGGAATTGAGTTATTCTGGGGGTGGGGAGGTGCTTTCCTAACCAAAGACATGGTTCTGAGTCTAAACGCCTGAAGAATCTGACATTCCAAGTACCCCTATATTCTGTTCAGTTGAAAACTGCAACTCATTATAAGTTAGATGGCAAACAAATAGGACAGGGCATTTTCCAGGTAGTAACTTCCTTTGCATAAATCAGGAAATTGAATATCCAGGATGTTAATTAAGAAACATCATATACCTTTTTGGATAGTTGATATTTTGTTTATGTATATCATGACTAATAGTAATGACTAATTCATCACATTACAAAATGAATCAACAGTTCTAGTCACACAAATTAAAATTGGAGACCCTCTTTACGCTGGCAGAAACTAATAATTACATCATTGTTACGTAGCCAACAGCTAGAACTCTCTTTTCAGTTTCTTTGAGGTTGTGAAAACCTATTACGTAGCACGTAGTGTGGACAAACTAAGCAAAATAGATTAAAATAAAATAGCATTGATGAACCTCATCTGAATGACTCTTCAGAGAAAGTTACTCTGCGTTTGCCTAACATTGGCATAACATCGCCTTTGGACTAGGCATTGTTCTGGGACTCCACTGCTCAACCTTCATTAAAGCCTGTCAATGCCAGCATCATACTGCAGATGAAGAGTGAGCATCACAAGATCAAGTGTTCAGTCCAAGGGCTCAGAGCCATATCTAAGCCTCAAGTCTAGGGCTGTCTTTGCTGTATATGAAATGCATCCATTCTGATCAGTGAGCCTGCATGGTCTAACGAGACTGCGGCTGAATACAAGAAATATCTCTCCGGTTCCAACACTGAAAGAAAAACATTATTCTTGGAAATCACACTTCATCTTTCAAGATCAAGAGTTTTCTGAAGGATAAGCAGAACCAGTGCTTAAGCAGAATGTTCCTTTTGGAGCCATAACTCTTGGCTCATGGAATGTTCCAGACAACAGGTCAGGGACAAAGTGGAATGAAGGAAATATAGTCACACTAGCTATTATACATGTCCTTAGGAAGAGCACTGGTGTCAGTCATCGCTACCTTCAATGAATATAGAGATGGCCTTGGATAGAAAAGTAACAAACATTGTCACCTAAAACTGTGAAGATCGTGGCAAATGCCAATATGAAGGGTTTGTGTTAAACATTACAATAGCTGAAGGCCGGTGGGTTAGCTCAGTGGTTCCAGTGCCTGCCTAGCTAGTGCAAGGTCCTGAGTTCGATCCCAGTAACCACATACAATGCTGGCGTGGAGACTCACACCCACCAGCAATCAATACCACATACCACAGTGCCGGGCGTGGTGGCTCATGCCTGTAATCCCAGCACTCGGGAGGCAGAGACAGGAGGATTGCTGAGTTTGAAGCTTGCCTGGGCTACATAGTGAGCTCAGGAGCAGCCTGAACTACAAAGCGAGACCCTGTCTCAAAAAAAAAAATTACAATAGCTGAAACTAATGCTTCCCCTGTGGGATGGCCAGGTACAGTGACAGGAGGTTAGGACAGTGAATGGCTGCAGGTGGACAGAGTGGAACTCTGTTCAGAAGTGAGATCACACATTCACAGACGAACCCCTTTCCAGTGGGTGACAAGAGTCAAGGAGTGGCCCAGGGCTCTGGAATGAGTCCATGTTCTTGGCTGTCACACCTTTGCTCCTCCTTCCTCTCAAATGGTCTCTAAAATGTCTCCAGTGTTACTTGGGGGACTTTTTGATGCAACATGTTGCCCCTATCCTTCCCTACAGATGCCTACAGTTTTGCAAAAGATGTAACTTAGAAGTAAGCTGTGCAGCTGAAGACTGTTTTCTCTCCCTTCCCATAACCCTGATTCTTTCTTTATGGCAAAAAGATACCTTGGCCTGACTAGTCCCAGACCAATGCCAAGAGCAACCCAGTGCCCAGCAGCAGCACCCAACCTCCTTGGCATCTCCTGAGTTTCAGAAAGGGGCAAAAACACACAAAAGAGTCGGATGAATCTCCATTATATAAGGTCCTATACTTATGGAGAAAAATTTGCAGTATCACAGGCAAAGTGTTAACTTCTTTTCATTTCTGTCCTACCTCTTCTTGAGCTGTCTGCCTAGAGAAGCCTTTTGGGGCCCCAAATTTCAGTGACAGAGCAACTATAGGCTCCCACTCCCATATGTTGTCACCTTCTGTACCTCTCAAATTGGTCAGTAAAAGAAAAATCCGTGGCTGCCTTGGTTTTGCAATCATTCCTTATGAATATGCTACTACTAAAAACATAAAATGCATTTCGTGCAACATTTGAATAGTATGTCTCTAGTCAGTGATATTAAAAATATATGAAATGTCTGTTTAGGAATGAGAATGGTATGCTATGTATTCCTAAAATTGCATAGTTTTTAGATCTATATAACAGAATATTCACAGATTAAATGTTATGCTTAAGATGTGCTTCAAAATAACATGGCAGGAGTGGCAGCAGGTGGGAGTATGAGTAAAAAAATTGGTTGTGAGTGAATAATCATGGAAGCTAGATGAGAGATTCAATGTGATGAGCTTTTTTGTTGTTTGGCTGACTTTGCATAGGTTAAAATATTTCCATAATGAAACTTCAAAAAGTACCCAAATGGTAACAATTATGCTAAATTAATATTAGAAAATCCTATGTTTCAAAGATACTTTATATGTAACTTTACGATTTAATGTTAAAATGGAGCAGGAAGACCTAAAAGTCTACACAAAGTACTGCACAGATCAAAACACATGGAAAATGTTTAAATTTTTAAATGCACTATTGTAAAAGATGCATTGTCATTAAAACCCTCAAAATATTCACCCTCACTTCAAACACACCTATCCCAATATTCTTGGCGCTTTCTGAAGCAATATTCTTGGCGCGTTCTGGAAGTCCACTTTCATGAATGATGTCTTAGTCACTTTCTGTCATTGCTGAGACAACATACCTGACATTGAAACTGTAGGAGAAAAGGTTTTGGGGGCGGTCACAGTGTGTAGAGGTTTCCGTGCATCATGAGCTGGCACCAAGGCAGGATGGCATGGCAGAAGGGCATCACAGAGGAGAAACAGTTCATGGCAGGCAGAATGTACCAAAGCAAGCATGAGTCAAAGACAAGCCTCTTTCTGTCCATTGTATTGTCCATAGGCCACCAGGAATAGAGCGGTGCCAATCAGTGGACTGGTTTAGTCATCACCCACCCTTAATCTCAGCACAACTGATCCTAGCATTACATCACGAATCATTCTTGCGCTCTAGAGCCAGGCACCTGCAAACCACAGCCTACCCCACTCCCGCGCCTGTCGGAGGCTTTGGGAGGACATCCTGACACAACCAAAACACAGGCCATGAGTGATGATCAAAATACAGCAAACGCTGCTGAGAAATGCCGCCAGTAGAAAGGCGGGCTTGTGAAACATCAGGGTGTGTCCTCACTACGTTATTCACTGAGCAGGACATAATTGGTGACTGCTGGCTCTTCCCTCAAGTCAACGTTACCAAAACATAAGCCTGCAAGTCGATTCAGGACAGGGGACAGCCACAGCAGCATAACTGAAGACCAAGGAGGATTTCTAAAATTCCTTCCTAAAGGAGCAGTAACTAAGGGATAAATGTGTTTAAAATGAGAGGAGTATCTAGGGGTGGAATTAATGACAGTATATCTTTTCCTGTAATACATTTTCAAAGTTTTCTCATTTACCATGTCATTTATCACTCCTCATATGTGCATTTAAAATGGAAATGGAAGAAGAAACGTAAGTTGTGGTTGACCCTAGCTGTTGAGAATACATCTTATTTCACTTTTTTGTCACATATTTATATTTTCCAAACTTACTAGAAAAAATGTGTTTATAATTTTACAAAGTTTTTATATATAAACTATGTTCATGATATAGTGTTAGATGAAGAAAAAGGTTACAGAACAGTTTATGAAGTAGAATCTCATTCTATTTTACAATGTGTGTATGTAGTACATATGTGTGTTTAAAACAAACAGCATCAAAATTTTAATGGCAACTATTTCTGGATTATGATATCACTGGTCATTTTTATTTGTGTTTCTTTGTCTATGCATGTTTTCTTCAATTAATAAGTAAAAGAGTCATGAAAAAGAAAACTATCAAAAGGGTAATTTAACATTGCCATTGTTAAATAATCCTAAAAGATTATTTAGGATAAAATAACAATGAGGAGGGCCGGAGATTTAGCTCAGTGGTTCCAGCGCCCGCCTTGCAAGTGCAAGGTCCTGAGTATAATCCCCGGTAAACATATACAATGCTGGGCATGGTGACTCACGCCCACCAGCAATCAATACCACATACCACAGTGCCGGGCGTGGTGGCTCATGCCTGTAATCCCAGCACTCAGGAGACAGAGGCAGGAGGATTGCTGAGTTTGAGGCTTGCCTGGCCTACATAATGAGCTCAGGGCCAGCCTGGACTATAAAGCGAGACCCTGTCTCAAAAACAAAAAAAGAGGAGCAAACTAATGCATACTCATAAACAGATAAATCCAAAGGAATATAATAAATTCTCCTGAAAGCCTATATTAAACTTTTAAACAAAGTTGACAAAAAATTCCCTGAAACAACCACAATTACGAGGCCAGACACTCCCCTGTGAGCTCAACTCCTTAATAACACTATTTCTTCTCTGGTCTCTTCTCAGGTATATCCATGCCAATCCCCGTCTTTGGGCTGCAGGATGATTCCAAGGTCTTCAAGCAGGGGAGTTGCCTACTCGCCGACGATAACTTTGTTCTGATTGGATCCTTTGTGTCTTTCTTCATTCCCTTAACCATCATGGTGATCACCTACTTTCTAACTATCAAGTCACTTCAGAAGGAGGCTATTCTGTGCGTTAGCGATCTTGGCACACGGGCCAAATTATCTTCTTTCAGTTTCCTGCCTCAGAGTTCCCTGTCTTCAGAAAAGCTCTTCCAAAGGTCAATCCACAGGGAGCCAGGATCCTACGCTGGCAGGAGGACTATGCAGTCCATCAGCAATGAGCAGAAAGCTTGCAAGGTGCTGGGCATCGTCTTCTTTCTGTTTGTGGTGATGTGGTGCCCCTTCTTCATCACAAACATCATGGCTGTCATCTGCAAGGAGTCCTGTAACGAAGACGTCATCGGAGCCCTGCTCAATGTGTTTGTCTGGATTGGGTACCTCTCCTCAGCTGTCAACCCCCTGGTCTACACACTGTTCAATAAAACCTATAGGTCAGCCTTTTCACGGTATATTCAGTGTCAGTACAAGGAGAACAAAAAGCCTCTGCAGCTAATTTTAGTGAACACTATACCGGCTTTGGCTTACAAGTCCCAACTGCAAATGGGGCAAAAAAAGAATTCTGAGAAAGATGCCAAGACCACAGATAACGACTGCTCTATGGTGTCCCTAGGGTCACCACACCCAGAAGATGCTTGTACAGACAATAACCACACCATGAATGAAAAGGTTAGCTGTGTGTGAGATGGACTTGTTGCCATGGCAACTATGGAAAGCACCAAAGCAGATTCCACCTATCTGGAGGAGGGAGAAAAAATGAGGAAACTGGGAAAAAATTAGGCTACTCTAGTGGAACTGAAAATAATGTCAGCTCATTGTACAGTTACTGTATTCTGTCAGTGAAAAGCTGAGTTAAATGCTGAAAACATGCACTTCAGAAGTGTTCTGACAGCATTTCAGCTGTGAGCTTTGTGAAACTTTTAACATTGTATTGATATATTTTAAATAATTAGCTTTTATTGTGTAATTATAATGAGGCCCTAAATAAATCTAATCTAACTTCTATTATCAAATGGAAATCTTGCTATTTCTGTTGATTGATAGCATGAGATTGCATTGGCTATCTAAAGCTGTAAATAAAAGTGACTGTAAATAGTGAAAATTTTGTCTGAAATAACGGCCATTCAAATAAAGATTGGATCTCTTTAAAATTTGCCACAAGACATATTGTGAAAGAAAAAAAGATACTAAAGACAGTATTGAGAGATATTGCTAAGATAATTAGATGAAATATTTGACCACTTTTCATTCCTGCTTTTTCATAGATGCCATTTCAAATATTTACAAGGTTGCTGGCAGTTGCTGTTTTTCAAGTTAATTATCAGAAGTGAATAAGATTTTAGACATTGTTGAACAACTCTTGCTACTTTCTCTTCTACTTGTGCTTTACTCTGAATTTCCAATGTGGTCTTGTTTCCTATTTGTTCTTCTATGAAAACTATCAAAAGGGTAATATAACATTGCCAAGTACATGTTTAGAAATTGCTTCTCTAAAACAGTACCAGAGAAGTATTTGGTAACTCACTGTAAAGTTACTGTATCACGCATGAGCTCCTTTGAACCATAAACAGTATGTCAATGTAACTGTGTCAGGGCTAAAGAATTAACTCAGGTTCTGGCTGTTAACATTACAGAGTTTTAGGACATTTCTGTACAAAGCAGATGATTTTCTTACTGACACTCATCAGGTAAACTGATGCCTTCAGATCAATACATTTTTATTATTTATTAAAATGGTTTAGCTAGCTCCATAGTTATCTAGTAAGTGTATAGTAATGGCTGGGGCAATTTTCTAAGCACTAGGAATATAAAAATAAAGTAAGGTCCTTGACTTTTAAAATAAATAACTCAACTGAAATGGGCTTTCTTTAAAAAAAAATAGACTTATTTTGAAAGTCAGTGTAACTTATTTACTTCTCACCTGGTTCAGAAACTAGCTGGCTCAGGTCTGAGGTATTTGTCTCGGCAAGGCTTCCTGGCTGGTTAGTGCTGAGTACCAGGCAGGCAAGAAACGGTGTGGATCATCTGAGTTCACACACTGTGACTGAGATGCACCTCGGTCTGGATCCGTCATAGCTGTCCGAGTTTTGAACACATTTTTGTTTCATCCCTCAAAAAATGCACTGATTTTAAGTCCAGGCTTACACTGGACTCTCTGATTTTTAAAAGAATCAAGTAAATATAATATTTTGTAGAGATGGTTGCTAACAAGGGAAAAATACTCAAAGGAGTTAATCTACCTGTCACTGTAATAGTCAAAGTTAAATTTCACATTTTTACTGGAATCGACGTGAGATGTATGATGAGAATGGTAATTTATTGCTACTGGAGTAATTTTTGCTACTGGACTTTGAAAATTAAAGTAGAAAGCATCATTATGCAATTTGGAAGTATATCACCACTATCCTAATTATGTCCTGATAGATATAATTTGAAAGATGATTCACTATTTCAAAGCTAGAATCTTTAATATCTCACTAGCACCAAAGCTGCATTTCAAATGAATTACTCTTTAATGATAATACCATTCAAAATAATGAAAATATAAATATTATAAATGTCTATATTGTATTTCAGTTTATATCTTTGCACATTTCATTATACATTAAAGAAGAGACTACAGATTCTACCCCCGTACACTCAGTCTTGATCAGAATAAAAGTAAATATTTCCTGGCAAATGTCTTCTGATTAAACACATATTACAAGTGTGACTGTGAGTTTTTCGCTCCATAAATATCTACTTAAGTGTACATAGATGTGTGTACCTGTATATATGTACAGACAGGTTTCCATGCACTTTATTCAATATTTATATATTTATATGGAAGAAGAGCAAATCAACGAGAACATTCAGTATTTATACATGTGTGCATGTTTGAAACATGTTGATTTAAATGTGAATTCATGTTCTAATATTCCTATTATTACTTGACCTTCTATTACTGTCAAATGAGATTAAAGTGTAACAGAATTTTATTCTTTAAATAAACTGGAAGTTGCTCTGATTTTGTGGAAAGACTTTTACACAATTCTATGAGTATGATAAAAAACAATAGTCCAATTTATTGATTTTTTTGTAGGCCCTTTAGTCTGGGGACATCCTGAGCACTATTGCTTTTTAAATATGCTCCCCTCCTGAGTGGAGCAGTCCATGATAAAGAACTCACTTCTAGCCAAAAATAAAGTATCCGTAACAACCTTACTCTGCTTCAAGTTCATCAATAAACTCACCAACGCTTAAGAAACTAGTTAGCGAAAACTCGGTTTAAAGCATATGTGATCTACTTGGCCACAGTGCCACCTCATGGTCATTTAAAAAAATGCCACCACAGCCAAATTAAACTAAATTATCCCACTGCTTTAGCAAAGGGTGATTTTTCCCATTTGTGCATCAATTAAACATTTATACAGTGTTAAATTCTTCTCTGCCATATGAAACAAATATAGTGAGGATTATTTTATGTACTGATTTTAATTAAGGTGATTCTAAAATATTTCAAGGATGAACAATTAATTGTAAATAAAGTACACTCAAAAAAATATGCAACTTTGTGTGAGTTCATAGCTGTGTCTTCCAAAAGATATTGTCCAAAATCTTTCTGGTTTGCAGGCTGGGAACACAAAATAACAGTCTCTTGCTTTGAGAATAATATGTCTATGCTTCTGGAACTCAGCCACAGCAGAGAGCTAAAGCCCACTCAGCTGGAATTAGTTTTGTAGTTACAATTCACTTTCCAATTTCTACAAAATACAGATGCTCTATGTCTTGTTTCACGCAGCCCAGTAACATAGAGAATCATTAATGAACCCTAATATGTGCACAAAAGTGTGCATATGCACAGGCACATTACTATACACATGTACACACATACACACACACACACACACACACGCACACACACGTTCCTTCACAGGAATTAAAGTGAACTAAGGATAGCTTTCCTAAGCAAACTGAAAAGCTACCCTGATTCATTGCTTCACCTTGCAGTGTAGGTAAAGAATATGAAACTGGAGAGTAAATATTTAATCAGGTGACTGAGAAGCTGGTTACTTTGCTCGGATGAATTTAGTGAACGTTTCACATTGATTCTACCAGGCAGAATTATTCCTTCTTTTCACAGATTAAAAAAAAAACTGAGATTCAAAGCAATGAGTCATATGTCCAGTCCACACAGCTCATAAGAAGAGTAGCAGGCTCTAGCCTAAGTCATCTGATCCCAATGCATAAATTATCCTCCCAGTTTCATGTGCTACAAAGGAAAGAGGAACTTGCAGAATCAAAAAATCGAATTTTCATCTTATAGTACCTCCTCAACAGGTTGAGTTTGGACTGTTACTTAAGAACCCTGTATCTTAAGCCAGGTGTGGTAGGGCATATCTATGGGCTCAAAACTCACTCTGGAGGCTGAGGCAGGAGATCACCCTGAGTTCGAGACCAACTTGGGCTACATAGTGACTTCAATAGTCAGCCTGAACTAGGAAGGAAGGAAGGAAAGGAAGGAAGGAAGGAAGGAAGGAAGGAAGGAAGGAAGGAAGGAAGGAAGGAAGGAAGGAAGGAAGGAAGGAAGGAAGGAAGGAAGGAAGGAAAGAAGGGAGGGAGGGAGGGAGGGAGGGCGGGACCCGTACTTCCATTGCCTTGTTTCTGGAATGGAGTCACTGGTGCCTGTTCAGGCTAACCGACAGGGCAGCTTAGATCAGCTCACAGTACAGGTGTACATGGCAACTTTTACAACAGCATATAAATATTATAAATATGTTTCTATTCAAAAAAAGAATGCTAAACTCTCTATCAATTATTAGTCATCATGCCAAACTAAATAAAATTATGGGATAAGCAATATTCTCACTCATCATTTGAAATGCTTCTTTTAAAAAATTTTTTTAAAAACAAATCTTTCTGCTTCCCCTGTCCTCCCTTAATGCAGAACTCCCTTCTTCAGATTCTTTTTGTTCCTTCATTAAAATAACCCATCTTGAAATGAGAATTAAATCATGTCATATACTGGTACAAATTCCCAATTCTGACTGTGATCATGATGCGTATATACAATGTACCAATAAAGATAAAAATAAACTAAAACAAGAATTACCCACCTTGCATTCAGTTTCTCAGTCTCCAGCTTCCAGGAGAGACTCATAATTAATCCACTGCATGCCATTGTCATCACTTCAGCTGTCCACTGGGAGCAACATCTAAAAGGCAGAAGCTAACATCAAACACTCTAGATGCCAAAGAGACAAAGGAGAAAAAATTTGGTAATAAGAGACATTTCCCTCCTATCCCTCAAATGGGCTACAGAAAACAAGTACCTTCATACACTTCAGAATTTCTACAACATTTTAAAACAATATTGAACTTTAGCCCACAATAGTAATGATGTCTCTGAAAGAAAGTTTTCAGATTTAATTTTAAACTGACAACATTAATACAATGACTAGATTTTGCCTCAAGTTTGATGGCCAGTAGATATTTGTTCCAATAAATATAAAATGAGACAAAATGTTTCTGTCAATTTCGGATGAGTTGCATGTGGCTTGCAAAGACACTTTCCCTCTTAGTAATATACACACCGATCTTAGTTCTGTTCTTCTGTTTCCATATTCAGTACCAGTGTGCTCATGGAGCCAACACACCATGGGATATTTTCCTTCTAAGCAGAAGCCACTTTTCCTGTAGCCCAGCTGAGGCAGAAAATAGACAGGAAACCAAGACCTAGTCAGCCAATCTTCTCAGCTTCATCCCCCGTCAATGTATGATGAAGGGCTCAGGGATTATGATTTTCCTGAAGGCTGGAGGGTCCAGTCATGGCTAATGAACCAAGGAAGACACAGCTACATGTACAACAAAAACCCTGGGATTCACAGACCTCACATTCGCCTAAATTCTCTAGGTAATTTTTTTTAAAACAAATGACAACTTTTTTTTTAACACATTTAGGAATCATGAGATAAGTCAACTTATTAATGATTTAAGGAGTTTCTTAGATGAGTCAGATACCAGCAGCAATGTTTGCTACCATAGCATTTTTCTCATAATCAGCTTCTCCTTTGTAGTTTCATGGCCACTGTATGAGATACCAAGTTCCTTCTTTTAATTATTATTTTTTTTTAATTTAGCCCTCCAGGGTTTCTGAAGAAAAACCACTTCTACTAGTCGGGTTAAATTTTTAAAACTCAATATATTGAAAGTGAGATTTTTGTTGAAAGTGAGCCAAGGTCATTTAAGTTTTTATGGATAATTAAGATTATGGAATCCTAAAATGGTGTTTATTCTGTCTTCTAGAGCACAGCACAACTTGTACTTCCTGCCCTACATTTTCTTTTCTATATTAAAGGAAATATATGTCATTATTCAGATCGTATCTTACTTAGGTGACCCTAATAGCAGATTATTTGTGTGGGAGGCAAACCCAGGAAGCAGACAGAATTAGGGAAGAAGGAAAACTTTACTTGAGTGTGTGGCACCAAAGGTGTTGGGCATGTAACTAAAATACATTGACACTGGGCTGAAAGATCAATGCAGCAAACTTCCTGGTTTGGGCCAGGGGTTTTGTTCAGTGGTGCAACACCTGCCTGGAAAGTGCAAGGTCCTAAGTTCGATCCTCCTACCACAAAAAAAAAAAAAAAAAAAAAAAAGCAGAAAACTTTCTAGTCTGTCAATAAGATCGTTAGTGAGGGTCCACTATGCATATGTCACATATAAGACATGGGAAGTATGGGAGAATTGGTGATGGAATTATTATTTTTAAATGGAATAAAATATTTGGGGAAAGGATTATCCAATCCTCTTTACAAAACCCATGTTTATTTTGTTGAATCCTCCAACCTTCTCACAAATCAGCCTAATTAATATGTGGGTAAATTAATAGGCACACCCAAAGATACCACCTGAGATGCTGCCCATTGAGGCAATGCTACATCCTGATAGTGGCGTTTCAACCATTCATTTTTTTTAATTTGAATCTTTACTGGTACATTATATATACACATCACAATTACACTTGATATTGAGAACTTTTACCAGTATATGACACGGCTTAATTCTCATTTTTCCCCTGGCGGGTTGTAGGGTGGGTAGGGGAAGGGGAAAAATGAGAATTAAGTTTTAGTCATTCTTGAGAGCTATGCAGAGACAGATCAGGCAAGTGGCGAACAGGGGAGCCAATGGAAACCTAGATGACAAAGGAGGCCCATGCCATTACCTGTGCCCAGAGCAGCAGCCTGCGAGCCAACCCCCATTTCATGCCAGAGCTGTGCAGAGACAGACCAGGTAAGAAGCATGCAGGGGAGCTCGCTTGTGAGGAACCTAGACAACAAAGGAGGCCTGCATCATTGCCTGCACCCAGGACAGTGCCCTGCAGGCCAGCCCTCATTCCACACCAGAGCTGCACAGAGACAGATCAGGATAAAGGTTGTAGGATATCTCCTTTTGACTAATGTGCTTAGGTTGGTATATTGTTGTTGCTGATTTTGATGCTGTTGTTACTCTTTTTATTTCTTCACTCTGACATAACAATTTTTTTCTATTTTCCTGCTTTGCTGGTACTGAATCTGTCCAACTTTCTGGGTATCTGTCCTCTTAATTACTTACATCTTTATAGAAGAGGGAAACTACTTTCTCTTTTGCCTTCTACTCCTAGGTCTCTCTCTTCACCTCTTATTCCCACACCCTCTCCTGTCTTCTAGTCAGAACCAATACCCAGAAGTAAAAGGCTCTCAGTCTGCCCTAATTCTTCCTCTGTACTATCATAAGAAGATGTGCAAAGTCTCCAGTGGTCAAGCAGCTCTCAGTTAGTACAGTCTTATATATGTCCCTTTAGCCTCTGCCACCCTCTGGCATATATGAGGTTCTCAAGATCTATGTGATCTTTATAAACCTGCTAACCATATTTCTAAGCTTTCATTCTCCTTCTGTCTTCCTACCTCCCTAACTCCCGTGTGACTTTTTATTCCCAAAGGGTACTGCAGTTACATTTAAGACCTGCATGTTGTATACACATTGATCATTAATTCTAAATTTTGGCATATGGACATAGAGATAACTCCTGAGTTCAAAGTCTTCAGAATAGAAATTATCAAAACTTTTCATTTCATTTACTGTGTTTACCACTGTTGTTGGTACTGATTTTATTATTATGGCAACAAAGATAATGTGATTGTTCTGTTCAAATACCTCCCATGATGTGCCAGAATTGAGAATTCTCAAGGGTCATTACAGATTCAAGGACAACCCAGGAAGGTGCCACTTCCAAAGGGTCCCAAATAATAGAAAGAGACCTGCAACAAACACTGCCCTGATACCAGGCAAGAAATTAAACAAATAACATTATTAACAACAAAGGAGTAGAAATGAGAAAATATTCAAAAAGCCAGACACAAAGATCACCACCACAGGAGAATTCAGGGAAAAGGGAAGTAGAGCAAACTGAAACTCAAACACCAGGACCCTTTGAGATGGTAACAAAGGCAGATCTAGTAAAATGTAAATCAGAACTCCTCTCTGAGATGAAAACAGAGATACCGTCCTTAGTGAAGGACTTCATTAAAGAAAAGATAAGTGAGATGATAGAATCTAGGATAGCAAAAGCAATGGAACCTTTTAAACAGCTTCAAGCAGAGCTCCAGGAGATGAAGAGAAGGACAACTAAAGTTTGTGAAGTAGGATGAATGAAGCAGAGAACTAAATTTCAGACTTAGAGGGCAGGATAGCAGCCAATGAACAGGAAAGACAATCTATGGAAAAGGGCAAGGGACCATGAGAAATCACTCCAACAGCTTCTAGATGATTCAATGAAGAATAACGCAAGACTGATTGGAGTCACTGAGGAAGCAGGAGACAATGCAAAAGACATAAAAAAAAACTGTTGTGAGAGATAATGGCAGAAAACTTCACAGGAAAAGAATTGGACATACAGATAAATGAGGCCTATAGGACTTCAAAACGCTGTGACATAAAAATATCTACACCTAGACATGTAATTATCAAGGTTCCAGATACACAATGAAAAAAGGAAATACTGAAAGCAGTGAGAGAAAGGAAGAAAACCACCCACAAAAAGGAAGCCCATTAAGATCACAGCAGACTTTTCAACACAAACACTCAAGGCAAGGAGAGCCTGGAGGGAAATGTTTCAAGCATTGCAGGAAAACAATCACCAACCTAGACTGATATATCCTGCAAAACTATCTTTCAAAATAGAGGGGGAAATAAGATACTTCCATGATCAAGAACACCTGAAAAACTTCACAAATACAAACCTGCACTCCAAAACATTCTAAAGAACATCTTGGAAAAAAAACACAGCAAATTCCATACCCACAAGACTCAACACAGTGAACTCTCTGAGGTAAACAAGAAACTGAATGGAAAAGGGGAAAAGTAAGGAAGAAAAGAGCCAAGAACTGGGAAACATGGCAGCTCTAAATCTGTCCATATCAGTCATAACCATTAATGTCAGTGGACTCGATGGGCCAATTAAAAGACACAGACTAGCAGATTGGATCAAGAAGCAAGATCATACATTCTGCTGCATACAAGAAACACACCTAATTCAGAAGGAAACCCACAGACTGAAAATAAAGGGATGGAAAACAACTGTCCATGCCACAGGAAACTGCAAAAAAGTAGGAATGGCTATCTTGTTTGCAGGTAAAATAGATTTCAAACCCAAACTAATGAAGAGAGACAAAGAAGGGCACTACATTCTCCTACAGGGAACAATCCAGGAGAAAGAAATAACAATCATAAATATTTATGCACCAAACTCTAATGCACACAACTATATAAAACAAACATTAATGCACATGAAAAGCAGGATAACCACTAATACAATAGTGGTAGGGGACTTCAATACTCCACTGTCACAAATTGACAGATCAACTGGACAAAAAATCAGTAGGGAAATACTTGAGCTAAACCAACTTTTGAGCAAATGGACTTAATAGATGCCTACAGAGTATTTCATCCTACAACATCAGAATGTACGTTCTTAGCTGCTCATGGATCATTCTCCAAAACAGATCACATCCTACTTCATAGAACAGGCTTAAGTAAATGCAAAGGAAGTGAAGTCATCCCCTGCATACTATCAGACCATAGTGCCTTGAAACTGGAGCTGAAGGGCAAAAGAAATTCCAGGATTCTCACAAATGCGTGGAAAATGAACAACATTCTGTTGACCAACCAGTGGGCCACAGAAGAAATTAAATAGTTTCTACAGTTAAGTGATAACCCCAATATAACATACAGGAATTATTACAAGTCTTTAATGGATCATGCCCCTCTCTGTGGGGCATTATCTGAACTAGAGTAGAACAAGTAAACACTAAGGATGAAAAGAAATAATATATGTGGAGCGTTCTGAAAGATTGACAGCCAGGGGCCAGAGATTTAGCTCAGTGGTTCCGGCACCTGCCTTGCAAGCGCAAGGTCCTGAGTTCGATTCCGGTAACCACATACAACAATGCTGGGCGTGGTGACTCATGCCCACCAGCCATCAATACCACACACCACAGTGCCGGGCGTGGTGGCTTATGCCTGTAATCCCAGCACTCGGGAGGCAGAGACAGGAGGATTGCTGAGTTCCAGGCTTGCCTGAGCTACATACTGAGCTCAGGGCCAGCCTGAACTACAAAGTGAGACCCTATCTCAAAAAAAAAAAAAAAAAAAAAGATTGACAGCCGGATCTATTGCAAAATAAAACAGTTCTTGTTATCACAAAGAGAATTTTCTTTTAGGCCACACTTCATCTTGGTGAATTGAAAGGTGGTATCCTTGTTTCTGGAATGAATACTCTGATTTCTCTGGATGTGTGACATCTCCTCCAGCACCTTGACCTGCCCAAAGCTTTTATCACAATCAGAGGTCATCAGAAGAAGAAATTAATTATCATAAATTTGAAATAAATATGAACTGGAAAGAATCCACTGCTTAGAACAGGAACAAATCTATGGTAAAGCAGATCCACCCAAAGGTGTAGCCTGTATTCTTCACAGATTCTCTTTATCATTCACACAAGTGCAGTCAAAATTTATTTTGAGACTTTAAGTTACTGGGCTTGAACTTGGGATCTTCTGGCCTCAGAGGGGATCACAGACATGCTTCACCATGCCTAGCTCCACTCTTGTTTTTCAGTGTGTTCTCCACATGGCAGCAGAGTGACTTCTTTAAAATACGCATCATTCCGGGTGTGGTGGCACATGCCTAGACTAGTACTCAGGGGGCTACGGCAAGACAAGGGGATGCCATGAGTCCCAGGCCACATAGTGCCTTCCAGGTCAGCCCCAGCTACAATAGGGAGACCCTGTCAAGAAAGAAAGACG
>PVIC010007721.1:28080-50456 GCA_004025085.1 Thryonomys swinderianus | reverse complement strand
AAAAAAAAAAAAAAAAAAAAAAAAAAAAAAAAAAAAAAAAAAAAAAAAAAAAAAAAAAAAAAAAAAAAAAAAAAAAAAAAAAAAAAAAAAAAAAAAAGAAAGGAATTTAAAGACACTCAGGCTAGAAAAAAAATCTCAAGATTATCCACAAAGAATTTTAGGCTGACCTCTGATTTATTGATGACCACTAGAAGTCAACTAATGTCATACGAATCTTGGGGAGAAATCATGACACAAAAATGATAGTCACAGCCAAAATACTGTCTGAGAAAAGGAAAAGTCTTCTATGTATGAATAACATGAAAACTGGCTAAAAATACAGATTTTCCCCAGTCCATAGCTGTAAAGCTCATTCCACTCAGTGCTCAGAATAAGTTTATTCTTGAAGTTTAAGCATGGGAAATTTGGGCTGCAAAACACCATCATTTAAGTAAAATTTAACAAGTTAGAGAGACCTTATAGCTAATGGTACTTTTCAAACATCAACAGCATAATCTTCTGTTGCACATTTGTTTAACGCAGAGCTCTGCGTTGAGAATTCTTAAACTCAGCAGGAGAAAATGACTGGTTTAAAAGTATTAACATGACAAGATGGAAATAAACACATTTCAAAATATATGACAATGAAAACAGCAGAAGACACTCAGGAGCTCGTGGAGAACCTATTACTGAAATATACACATGCAGCTTGGTGTGGTGGTACACACCTATACTCTCAGCACTGTAAGAGAACAAGGTGGGAGGTCCTCAAATGCCTATCTAGGCAACTTAGCGAATCTATGTTTCAGAATTTTAAAAAATAAAAATGGGTAGGGATGTAGTCTAGAACAAAGGTCCTGGGTTCATTCCCCAGGCACCACACACACGCGTGTGCACACACACACACACACACACTATCCTACTAAGTAAAAATCTATAGGAACATGGTGATCCTCTTCCCCAAAAGAGAGAAATTTTCACACTAGAATGAACAGTAATATATGTATGAAATATTCAGCTGGAAGGTCACTATTTGGCAACCCCCAGCACACACAAGGATCCAGGGCAGATCCACTGCATGATTAAACTCTTAAGTGAAAGGTTGCTGGGGAAGAGAGACTTGCTCCCATCAGTGAGGGTGTGGATACCTTGTACCTTTTAATGGAGACACCTGAGGATCACCAACCTAACCAGTAAGCAATGGCAGTCAAAAGACACACCTTAAACCTTGAAAATGATAGGAGGTTATATCTGTGATGGCTTATACTGCAATCCCATTACTCTGGGAGGCTGAGGTAGGAGACTGTGATTTAATTCCAGTTTGGGAAAATTTGACAGTGACAGCCTTAAAAACACAAACACATACATAAAGGACTAGGGACATTGCCACTCAGTACACAGGCCCTGGGTTCAATCCCCAATACCACCAAAAAAAACTTACAACACAAAGACCTCATCCAGATTGGTAAAACTAACATCAACCCCTTACTTGACTGGTTTGGTGGTAAGGACACCAGGACAGAGACCTGCAGAAACCTAGATGCAAACATGGTCCCTGGACTGGCAGTGGAAGACCACAGAGGCTGTGGTCGCCTGTGCCTTCCTATCAGTGCCCACCTCGGATTTCCCTAAACGGAGGTCTCTCCCTTACGCCCTGACAAGGGCACTTTCCTCCACCAGCTCTCCTGGCTCCACAGAGTTGGAAGCAGTAGGGTACAAAGAGCACAGAGGTCCTGGCCCAAGGAGCCACCCCTTCCTGTCTCAGCGGGAAGAAGCCAGCTTCCCAGGTCAAGCCTCCCTGAATGGGAAGTGGGCAGAGCTGCCCATGGTGCACCTATGTCCCAGAGACAGCATCAGACCTTTGCTGCTACGACGTCCCTGAAAAACACTCTGTTGTGCACTGGAGGAAACCTCCGTGTAGCTTTAGATTCACCAGCTCTGCTTTTCAGAATCCTTTTTATGAAAGTTATTAAAAATGCAGGGATGATTTGCATACACTGTATTCATCAATGTTTCAAGAACCACTCCTCCCAAACGCAAATGTCACAGCAGAGCCCGAGAGTAGGTGCGTGGCAGAAGGGACAGGGATGTGTCTGCCAGAGACTAGGCCTGTGCAAGCCTCAAGCTATTTGCTTGCAGATGCAGCAAATAGCTTGTTTAGAAATTATCTATTTAATTTAACTGTTATAAATCAGGGGTCATTTCTGCATGGAGGGGGTTTGGGGACTGAACCCAGGGATTTCACACTGAGCTACACCCCCTACTCCTTTTGTATTTTTTATTTTGAGACAGGATCTCTCTTATGTTGCTGAAGTACCCAGCTGTAAAATGGAGCTAGTGCTATTTGCTGCATCTGCTTAGGAACATTAAATAAAATTATGTATACAGTGGACTCTTGAGTTACAACTGGACCGACATACAAACAACATGGTTTACAAGAGGAATTTTAGTTTTAACTTATGATCAAAGTCTTGAGTTAAGACCCGAATGCCAACCACTGTGTTTCCAGATGGTCTCAGATACAGGATAAATGCTTAAAGAGTTCAGGAAGGAACATGACAAGTCCTTGGCTGTGTGGGGTTAACCGAGAAATCCTGGTCCACTATGCCCTTAAGGAGAATGAGATCTGCCAGGATACAGGAGAGAGGCTTTGAAAGCTGTGTAGAGGAGCTTGAGCCTTCAACTGACCAACTTGAGTTACAACCAGCCCTCGAGAATGAATTGAGTTCGTAAATCAAGCCTTCACAGATACACGGCACAATCAAGTCTATGCAGTGTGGGCACAGTGGCACATGGGTAAAACCACAGCACTGAGGAGGCTAAGGTAGACTGACTGTAAGTTCAAGTCCTACCTGGGCAATTTAGTGAGACCCTGCCTCCAAATGTAAAGAGCTATGGATTATAAATCAGTGCAAAGGAGGCCTTGGTTCAATTCCCACTATTAAACACATATACCCAAAAATCAATGCATTATAAATACATACATCTACATAGAGTGCCATATAAATTATTATAGGCACTTAAAATGATTCATACACAATATAGTAATAGTACAAAAAAAACGCATCTGATAAATTGCAGAAAGATCACAACTTGTGTTTATGGTGTGATTTCAATATTATAATGCATGTATGTGTAGAGGAAATATATTAAGACACAAATGGTTCTTCCATCTGGCACGGTATCACAGGGGATTGTTTTATTCTTTGTACTCTATTTTGTTTAGAAATTATCTATTTAATTTAATTGTTATAAATCAGGGGTCATTTCTGCATGGAGGGGGTTTGGGGACTGAACCCAGGGATTTCACACTGAGCTACACCCCTACTCCTTTTGTATTTTTTATTTTGAGACAGGATCTGTCTTACATTGCTGAAGTACCCAGGTTGGTATAAATGAGCAATCCTCCCGCCTTGGGCTCTGAGAGTGGTTGGGTTCTAAGTGCACCACCACAGCCTGCCAAGACTGAGGTTTTGGGGAGCTACGATCTTCAACTTTATCACTCAGCTCTGTCACAGTCCAAAAAAGCAGCTAAAGATACTATGGAAATGATTGGCACGACTGTGTTCTAATAAAATCATGTCCACAAAAAAGACTGGGCATCCCTAGTTTGTTGACCTACGTTCTCCATAATGAAATACATATTATATTTTTAAGATAAAACTACAAAGAAAGTGCAGGAAAAATCAAGGAAAGAGGATGTCGCTAATGATAAAGCAGAAATACAGAAGACAAAGAAGGTTTATTTGACAGGTTTTTTTTTTTTTCTTTTTGAGACAGGGTCTTGCTTTGTAGTTCAGGCTGCAATCCTCCTGTCTCTGCCTCCCGAGTGCTGGGATTACAGGCGTGAGCCAACACGCCCGGCAATAGTTTTTTTTGTTTGTTTGTTTTTTAACAAAAGAAATTAGAACAACTACAGAAAAAGACAAAGTGCAAGCACTCAGAATACAAATGGAGATTTGGGCTGGTAGATTTCTCCTCAAATAAGCAAATGGGAGAACAAACTGGGTGTGGTGGGACACACTTGTCATTCCAGCACTGTGGGAGGTTGAGGCAAAAGATCATAAACTTGAATCTAGCCTGGGCAACTTAGGGATTTAGCAAGACCTTGTCTCAAAATTTAAAAAAAAAAAAAAAGGCCATAGATTTAAACTCAGTGGTTCCGGCACCTGCCTAGCAAGCACAAGGTTCCTGGTTCAATCCCTGGGAACCACATACAACAATACACCCACCAGCAATCAGTACCACACACCACAGTGCCGGGTGTGGTGGCTCACACCTGTAATCCCAGCACTTGGGAGACAGAGACAGGAGTATGGCTGAGTTCGAGGCTTGTCTGGGCTACATGGTGAGCTCAGGGTCAGCATGAACTACAAAGCAAAACCCTGTCTCAAAAAAATAAATAAATAAAAAATGAATGAATGGATGAAAAAGAGAAACCAAAGGAAGAAAGAAAAAGTGTAGACGAGACTACCAACGCACACCTGTGATCTAAAAGGAGTATGTCCAAAAGTTTTTGAACCACTTCCCATGGCAGGTGGAGGTTCTCAAGTGAGTGCAAAGCTGACTGGATGACAGGACCTTCTTGAGATCACTATAGCATCTCTCTGGCCAGGACAGCACCAGGGCTCCCAGATCCTGGCGGTTAGCCCCTGTCCACATCCCTACCACTGGCCTATGCTCAGCGCTCCCTGGCACACTAATGCCACTCTCTTCAGACTAAATCTGAACATTAGAAAAGACTGTGTGTGACTGAGTCAAAATCTCCTACTCACTACTTTTTGTTCTGGACTCACCAGGAGCCGCTGAGCTCCTCCTACTTTGTGAAACTGGGTTGTTGGAATCCCCCCCAGTCATGGCCCTTTGCTTCACTTCATAGAGATCCTGTGATGGGCGGATGCCCCTTTGCCCCAGGTTGGCATCTTGAAATCTTTTTTTTTTTTTTTTTGCTTTTTGAGACAGGGTCTCGCTTTGTAGTTCAGGCTGGCCCTGAGCTCACTATGGTGCCCAGGCAAGCCGCCGCGAACTCAGCAATCCTCTTGTCTCTGCCTCCCGAGTGCTGGGATTACAGGCATGAGCCGCCACGTCCGGCATTGTGGTATGCGGTGTTGATTGTTGGTGGGCTTGTCTCCACGCCCAGCATTCTATGTGGTTACCGGGGATCGAACTCAGGGCCTTGCGCTTGCGAGGCAGGCGCCGGAACCACTGAGCTAACCCTCCGGCCCAACATCTTGAAATCTTAACCTCCAATGTCATATTTGGAGTAGGGGTCTTTGAGAGGTAATTAGGTCATGACAGTAAAGCCCTCCCGAGTGCCACTGGGCCCTGTCATGAGAGACTCAGAAGCTGAGCGTGGTGGATCACACCTGTAACTCCAGCACTCTGAAAAGTGGAGGCAGGATTATCACAGGTTTGAGCCCAGTCTGGAAAATTTAGTGGCTTATCAAGACCCAGCCTCAAAATAAAAAATAAAGAAGGGCTGGGGATATAGCTGAGCGTGAGGGTCCTGATTCAGAGAGCTCTCCAGCATGCTTCCCACCCTGTGAGGCTGCACGGCGAGGTCTGTTTCTGTCACAAATTGCTCTCATCTGGAACTTCCAGTCTCCACAGCCGTGAAAAATTAACTGTCTGCTGTCCATAAATCACCCAGTGTGTGTTGCTCTTCTACGGCAGCTTGAACAGACTAAGCCTCAAAGCACAGTTCTTCTAATCTAGAGAATTCCAGTTGTGCCTTGTTGGTTCACCTCGTATTGGAAAATCATTACACTGAATGGGCAAAAAGCATCTTAAAATTTCTCCTGTGAAATCCAGTCTTTCGGTGTTCTCAGAGAAAAAAAAAAAAACAAAACAGAAGACTTATCAAACCCAAGTCACATCCCCGGGGACCAGCAATAGGCTGGAAGCCAAGTGGACACCGGCCACCCCACCACCCGAAACTCTGCGCCTCCTGCTCCCTTACACCTCCTGCCTGGGCCCTGGGGACATCGCAGCTTCCTGTGTTACTTGCTGCGCGCGTGCAGTCACAACCCCGGAGACAGGGTCCTCGTCTGATGCTGAACAAATGCAAGTTCTGTGACCCTGGAAGGCCGTTGCGCTTGAGCTCCATTGTTTTGAAAAACAGGGAGTAAATGGCATTCGGCTTAGATTTCTCACCCAGCCAGCCTTCTATGAATCTATAAATGGCTTCGCTAATTTCCAAATCTCACTGAGCTCATCGCCTGAAAAATGCCTGAAGTCATGAGTTCCACCTGCTAACGGCACTTTGAAAAAACAAAACAGATTTGAAAAATAAAATATTTGGATCCCTCAAAAGCCATTTGCAAATACACACCAAGATGTGAGCAATGGGAAAAACAAAGCCATTCACTCTCTTGTGCCTATTAAATGACATTTCCAAGCCAAAGGCACTATTAAGAAAAATTCCCACCACAAAGTGTAGTGTTTCTATTTTTAAAAGGTACATTGATTATAACAAGGAGGAGAGACGAATGAACACTTGAAGGAGGGATCAGAACAAAGAAGGAAGCCTTCCTTAATGCTTTTCTCTCTATTGCTTCCTCCATCACCCCCACAGCTGTACACACAGTTAGGGTTTCTATTTATTTTACTTCTCTTGCCAGAACCCTCCACCTTCTCTATGTAGCTGAGGAGTTTTACACAATGCTTTCTCCAACCACATGAAATTATCCCAGATGAGGTGATAAACGCCATTTAACTCAGAATAGGACCTAGAGCTATGGATAGCAAGACCTGGTCTTCCTGCCTCCTTCCTCAACTGGAAGTCCACTGGACTTAAGGGTTATGGGACCCTAGACCACAGTAGCAGGTGGGCCAGTGCCTGGGGACATCGACCACCAGAGGGTCCACCTGCTAGTGATGAGTACCCCGCCAGCTCCTTCACTTTGCCTCTGGCCCTAAGAGGACAGAAACCAAAGAAATATGAATCTCAGGCAAGGCTGAACTGCACGATGTCCTTTTATACAGATGTTCAAGTCCTTAAGGGACATTTCAAACATTCTTTGGATCACTGTGGAAAGCAACACTTGGAGCAAGGCCTCAGTCCTGAAAGAGCAAGTTCCTACAGCACGGGGCGCTCAGTTAATGGGCCCTGGGTCTTGGCCCTAAACTGTCAAAGGTCAAGAGCAAGAGCAAGAACATTGTCTTGATAAAATTAATTTAATCAAAGAATATCCCAAAGATATCCAAGCCACTGACAAGGGCAATGTTCTATTTAATGATCAAACTGAGTAGCTCCTTGGGAAGCAATATTGTAAATTTCAGGATCTTATTCTGAGCTCAATGAATGAATAAATAATAGAAAATGGCTTTGAAAATAACTAACCCAGAGATTTTCAAAATAGACACAGTGGAGTTTGCTTTTAATCCCAGCACTCTGACAAGCTGAGGCAGGAAACTCACATTCAAGCCCAGTCTAGGGAGTGTGGTAACTTAGTAAGACCCTGTTCCAAAATAAAAATTAAAAAGGGCTGCAGATATAGCTCAGTGTGAAAATCCTGAATTCCATCCTCAATACCTAAAAGAATGCATATGTTTATATATTGTACATACATCATTTTTACATAGTATACACATGTATAGAAACATATAATACATGCTTATTTCAGTTTGTGGTTCCAAAGTTTCTTTGATCAATTTTCTCTTTAGAAGCTGGAAGCCTCCCCAGTGGTCTGAGTGTTTAGTGATATTTTTCTTCTCTCTGGAGACAAAGATGAAATAGCAATTCGAGAATTTCAGTATTTTTTCCCCAAAGATGTCTTGCCACGATCGGAATGTATGGTTCTAAGAAAGATAAATTTTATTTCATTGCAACAAAATGATGGAAAATGCTTGCAAAGTTCCTATGAGAGACAGCTCATCAAAACTGTGCTAGCTTGCTATTCAATGTTGTTATGAAGGAAAAAGCCAACACTGACAATAAAAGATCCTGCTGAAATCACAACCAGATAACTTCAATGCCGCCAGTTGATGCTGCCCTTAGAGAGGATCCAAGGGACACAGACCAACAGCTCACCCTTCCACAGTGGCACAGACTTAAGATAAATCCCTGAGTGTCAACCCTCCAACCCAAGGTGCCCAGATATGCTGAGGCCTAGGAAGAATGAAAAAAACACATCTTCTTAGTGTCTGAATCCTTAGAGATCCTGAAGTTTCTACTCTGTTGCTTCTTTTCCGAAAAATCTAAAAATCAGGCCAGGTGCAAAGAAAGGAATCCCTCGGATAGTTTAACACCGGAAAGTACTGCCTTGGAAAAGGTGACTGAAAGATGGAGTTTATCCTTCAGGCCTGACACTGCTCCAGACTGCAGAGCAGGGGAGACGCAGGACATGTACAGAAAAACAAGGGGCCACCTGTTAATTATGTGACCTTGGGAGGGCCTCCCCAGCTCTCAAATTTGGTCATTTATGTACCCTAGGGTAGTAGGCACTTAAGATGCCACCTCTATGCTTCCTCCAAACTTCAAACGGCTATTAAGTATGGAGTACTATTCTTGACACTCAGGAGGGTGGAGAGAAAAAGACAAACCCCAGTCTTGTGGAACTCGCCTCTCCTAACCTCTGCATGCAGCGGGACGGCCCTTTCAGAGCTGTCCTTCACTGCCCCCCCACTTTGCATTTCCATTCCGCTCCCACACATTTGTTGAGGACAAACCCCACATAGATGTCCCAGACACTGACTGCTAACTCTTCCTTCGGTTTTACAGAACCCAGAACCACTCTAACATCCCTCTTTGGTCTTTAGCTGTGTCTTAAAGGACCTACCCTCTTTCTCCAAAAATAAGTCCAGCTGGAAAACAACCAGCCTTGGAAACGAGATCAAAAATGCCAGCCCCAGCCAGCCTATCTCTGCCTCCACTGCTATCACTAGTCTCTTGCTCCAGTGGCCGCTCTGGAAGGTGAAGGAGGATGAGGCCCAGAGGCTGACTGGGCCGCCATTTCTGATTTCTAGTTTCCAAACTGATTATTTTCCAATCACGTCTTATTTTTGAGGACACACAGCAGTCTCAGGAGGTCAAGATTCACTGTGACTTTCTGGAAAAGAATAAAAAAGGAGAAACGTGCCCTGGATAATGAAGACCAGCTTGGCATTTAGCCTTGCTGCCCACTGCTATTCCCTCCCTATAAAATCCCTTTGTGGGCCAGACGGTTAGCTCTAGTGGTTCTGGCGCCTGCCTTGCAAGCGCAAGGTCCTGAGTTCAATCCCCGGTAACCACATACAATGCTGGGTGTGGAGACTCACACCCACCAGCAATCAATACCACATACCACATACCACAGTGCCGGGTGTGGGGGCGCATGCCTGTAATCCCAGCACTTGGGAGGCAGAGGCAGGAAGATTGCTGAGTTCGTGGCTTGCCTGGGCTACATAGTGAGCTCAGAGCCAGCCTGAACTACAGAGCGAAACCGTATCTCAAAAAAAATAATAATAAAATAAAATAAAATCCCTTTGCCCCTCTGAGCCCTCAAGATGGAGCTTTGAGAAGTAGCCCCTCTATCTTCTCAAGATTGCTAGCCTGTGAATGAGCCTGATTCCTTAGCACCTACTCTCATCTCTTGATACAGGCATCAGCCTTCGTGTGGTGGGCAGCCCTGAATGTCACTTCCAATAACATCCAATAATATCACATATGGATGCATACATATGAATAACACTCGACAGGTAAAAAACTGCAGACCTTCTCGACTCGGGTTGTTCTCTGAGTCATTCATTGAACACTCAGGGCTAGCTACTGGGAACCCTCAGAAAAAAAAGCAACATAATCTTAATCTTCAGGTGTTCATCATTCAATAGAGACTCCAAACAGGAGAGCAAAGCACATGATACGAGCACTGGAGGAGAGAAATCACATTCCACTGGAAACCAAGTCATGGCTTCTTAGAGGAGAAGTAAGAGAGATCTTAAAAATGAAGAAATTTACAGGAGTGAGGAGACTACTAAGAGTAAAAAAAATAGCACAAGGAAAAAGATATAATCATAGAAAAGCGCAGAGCAGGTTTGAAAAAAGGGAAAGAAAAAAAGATCCAGGTGGCTATAGCAGGAAACAGAGGGGGAAATACAGACATGGACTGGCCACAGGCTGCATGCCACAGTGCCAGCCTAGGGAGCAGCCTCTTTATTGCACAGAACAGCCACTCGAGCAGATTCTGAGCACGTAATGACAAAGTTGGTATGGCCTAGAGAAAGCAGAAACTGGAGGGCAAAGCGCAGTTTTTGTCAAATCCTGGCTACAAGACTAACAGCAAATAAGTGACTCAAATTCAACAATAATGGAGTGACTGACTCCTTTTGCTGGGTGCTGAGGAGAAAGCTAGCTCGTCTCTTTAATGGCTAGAGAATGCCCGACAGGAGGAAAACGCAGAGCTTCAGTTCCTACAAAATGTCCAGGCAGCTGAGCGTGGTGGCTCACGCCTGTAATCCCAGCACTCAGGAGGCAGAGACAGGAGGACTGCTGAGTTCAAGGCTTGCCTGGGCACCATAGTGAGCTCAGGGCCAGCCTGGACTACAAAGCGAGACCCTGTCTCAAAAAAAAAAAAAAAATGTCTAGGCAACGCGGACAACTTCTCAACCACTATCGTGTAGGTCACAGGAAACAGTTTGTGAAGAAAGACAAGAATTTTCTCAGAGGATCCTGAGACCTGAAAATATCAGACTAGTATCCAGGAAGATTTCAAGGGGTTTTTGTCCCATATTAAAATGGACTCAGAGAACATTCCGATGTTGAATTTCAATTCAGGAAAGCCCTGTCACATCCATCA
Source organism: Thryonomys swinderianus (assembly GCA_004025085.1). Classification (NCBI taxonomy): domain Eukaryota; kingdom Metazoa; phylum Chordata; class Mammalia; order Rodentia; family Thryonomyidae; genus Thryonomys; species Thryonomys swinderianus. The sequence goes on along the minus strand of PVIC010007721.1, from coordinate 39,702 downwards.
GTCAGTCAATATCTAGTACAGTCTCTGCTATGCTCCAGGCACTGTTCTCGGTGGGGTCAATGGGCTCCCAGCAGAGGTTACGAGTTAGGACTCACCTCCGTCAGCTTTCCCATTGCTGGGACATGATACCTGACACTTACGACTTAAAGCAGGAGAGACTGAACTTGGCTCATCTTTGAAGGAGATTCAGCCCAGGGTCACCTTGCTCTATGGCAGAAGCATCCGGGCAGGAGGGTATGGTGAAGGAAGCTGCTTGGGGGCATCCAGGAAGCAGAGAGAGATGGGAGGAGCCAGATAGGAGGACACACCCTCAGTGACACAATGCCAACCAGTTCCTGTGGCTAGGAGCTCGTCACTGGAGCAGTCAGCTGATGCGGATAGCACAACAGGATCCACTTACCTCCCCAAAGCCCCACCTCTAAACACACGAGACTTCTGGGGGCCCTAGAGGTAAACGGTAACAGAAAAGGAAATAAGCAAGAAGCACATAAGCAGCACAACATTTAACAAATCATCTGACGCTAAGTGGTGTGAAGAAAGAGTCAACAAGGAGGCAGTAGAGAACATACTATGAATGGGTGGTCAGGAAAAAGCTCTCTAAAGACACACGACTGGGAGCTGAGGGACAGTCTCTCCAGGTCAAGGCCAGAGCCTAGGTGACAGCACACCAGAGACCGGCTAAGGAAAGTCAGGACACTGGGGTCCGGTGAGCCAGGGCAGGGCGGAGGCAGGGCCCTGCGGGCTAAATCAGGAGTCTGGAGGAGGGGAGGAAGACATTACCGGGAAGCTGTGGGCTAAGAAGTCACACAACCTACACTCGAGGAGGATGAGAATTTGTGACTGTTTTGTGTTTTGTCACGGCTACATCGCTGCAGTTAAAACCAGCAGATGTTGAGTCAGAACTGAACGAGTGAATGATGTGATACGACTTACATATTTAAGAGCACATTTGGGCCGCTGTAGAGGGAACAGAATGCAGATGGGCAAGGAATTCAGGAGGAAGGGAGGGGAGCTCCCTGTAATATAGACAGGAGTTGCCATGCTGGATGGAACAGCTGGAATGAAGACAGAGAGAGAGAGAGATTTGTTGAAAGTTAGATACAGATGGAAGAGAGAAGTCTGGTGGAACTGCAGGATTTTGGCCTGAACCACTGGATGAACAGAGAGACAAGAGAAGACCGGAGAAGATGCGGGCTTGGGAGTGACCATATGTGGAAGTATTTTTGCACATGATTACGTGGCATTCAAGGTACTGGGGTGGATGCCTATTAAAGTTTGGAGCTCCAGGAATGAGTCAGGGCTGGAGAAAAACTGAGAATCATCACCACGAAGACCATGTTGAAACCAACAGAAGGAACACAGGTAAGAAAAAAAGAAGTCTGAGTGCCAAGCTCTGGGGAATCACATCAGTGAGAGGTCAAAGTGCAAAGGTCAGTGGTGGTTAAAATCAGGAGCCATAGAGACAGCAGGCCCAGAGAGACAGCAGGAGGACTAGAGAAATCTGTCCCCTGGCAGAAGCCAGGGGCTTTGGCTTCTGTCCATCACAGGGCAGAGGTCACCACCACGAGAACAGTGGGGGAAGGAGTGACAGGGACAAGAGTCCCACAGATGGCTCTCAAGAAAGACAGAGGGCTGAAGAAGCAGGGAAACAGAGGTAGCTTCAGGTGAACTAGCGAGAGGGTATTTGTTTTATTTTGTTTCATAATTCACACATACATTAAGTGCATGGTTTGTACAAACCAACCTTCCACAACAAGAGTGTCTTTGGAGCCTGAGATAGAATAAGAAAGTCAGTGAGATAACGTTTTGGAAACCTATTCTAGGAAAGAAAAGAGAAAATGGATCAGAGGCACAAGTGAAGCCCAGGGCGAGACTCGATAATATGTAATGTATTCAGTCCATCTGAAGGCCAAGCATTTTCTACGATCCCCCTTGTGCGTGCAGGGCCTACGTCCTGTTGTGGGCTACAAAGGGGACCTGCAGCATCATACTGAGGAGGTAAGAGAGGGGGAAATAATACCGACCAAACCTTCAAAACTATTTTTTGCTCCATTTGCAAAAGCAGATTCCTACAAAACTAACTCATGATCCAAGCAGAAGACGAAAACTTAAGTGGTTTTAAGTTCTGAGGGTAAAAGGAACTACGACTAATGGTAAAGAAAAAAGGAAGATCTTTTGGGGATAAATATCTATCGATTGTGTCCCTATCTGTGTAATACAGGAAGAAAGATGATGCTAATGGATCCCATCAGCCCTGGGACCAACAGCACTACACCAAGGTCTTATATGTTTAATTCCAGCCTCTCCATCTTTTTACCCTTGCAAACTGAGTGTCTGACTTTTAATAATGCATAAGACTGAGATTTTTGCCAAGGGTGGCAGTGCATGCCTGTGCTCCCAGCACTCCAGGACCCTAAGGCAGAGGGGTTGCAAATTAGAGTCCAGCCTGAACAATTGAGCAACTTAGCAAGACCCTGAGCTTTTTGTTTCTCAAAGTGCTCTGCTTAAATTCCCAAAGAAAAAGCAGGGAACATTCATGCAAGTTAAATAGGTGTCAATTTAAGGACAAATTGATTAAATTACAATCCCTGGACAAGGATGTGAATTTGGGTCTTTTTTTTTTTCTTTCACACACACACACATGATATTTCCCCCTGACATCTGCGCAACACAAATATATCTAGAAAGTGTGAAATGAAAAATCTGTTCCACTAAATATATAAAAGGGACCCCGAGTGAAGTGTTCATGATAGCATTCGTCATCGCGGGCCCAGATGGCGTCCTTTTCCAACTACCCCCTCAGCCCCCTCCCAGCTTAAGTTTCAGCCACTGACTTCTCCCAAAAATATCACATGCAATAGAAGCCTGTAGCAGTGGAAAAGCCTATCCACGAGCTACATCCCTACCTTTCAGTCCTCTAACTATATCAAGTGTGGGGCAAATAAATCAGGGAAAGTAGTTCTGGACAAGTAATGTCGACTCTGCACATCACCTGTTGCTATGGAAATCCAGGTGACTTAAAAGTCTAGTGGGTCTTGGTGCTCTTTTGCCAATAAGTAGTGGCATTACTGTCCCGCACTTAACCATTGTTTCTACAGAGCCCATGTTAGAGAGCGCATTAGCCTCTTACCAAGGCGCCTACATCCACCTACCCATTAAGGCATGGGATATACACAACCATCAACATGTGATTTTGCTTCCTAAACTATTTACAAAAGCCTTAAGACATAAGTGCATGGTATTTAGGTTTCAAATGGTAGCCAGAAAGTCTGGGAGAAAGACAAGTACGCTACAACGTCATCGGAAGACAAGCTCCATCTAGCTCATGATGTCTTCACTTGGAATGCCAGTACTAACAAGTAAGCCTTAGACAGCAGAAATGGTTGAGACAATAAAAAGTTTGCAAGACTCTAACCCCTGCCCTGGATAGGGCAGGTTAAAGGGACCTGACAGAGTAATTCTAGGGTACGTTTCAGGAACATGGGGGTGTTCCAGGGGGTTGGGTGGCAGAACAGAAGTTGGGGGGCAAAGGGCAAAATAAGAAACCAAAGAGGAATCAACAAGGAAATTGTTGGATGAATCTCAGGCAACACTTGTGGCCACAGGAGTTGTTCAGTGGGGAAACACTCCAGAATGAGAAGGAAAGTGCTGAACTACACTTCTGGGGTCCTTGACTCTTGAATCCTAAACTGTACGGTTTTTCACTGCTGAAAAGCCACAGTCTTCTTCTGTCATCCCTCTTTCTTCTTCTCTCTCCCCTTCCTTCCTTTCATTTTTTTCCCCTTGTCCTGGATATTTAGCCCAGGCCTTCACCCTTGCTATTTTTTATTTTTTCTCACTAAGTTGCCTAGCAGGCCTCAGACTTGTGATCCTCCTGCTTCAGCTTCCCAAGTTGCTGGGACCACAGGTGTAACACAATGCATGGCTTTCTTTCCTTTAATATAGTGAATTTGGTTTTAAGAAAGAATTGCTGTATCTATAGATTAAACTAGCATTAACAAAAGGCTTTAAGTGGTTATTAGCCCACGGAGGAACACACAAAGTTAGAAGTACTTCTAAATATATTGCATAGTATGTGTATTACAACAATAAATTGCCCCTTGTATTTTTTACTCTCCAACTGGATCACTGAAATATAGTAACAAAAATAATCATCGAGTCATGGCATCAGAACTGTCTGCTCCCGTTTCTAGTTTTAAAGAAGAGGAAAAGGAACTTCAAAGAGGAAAAGTGACAAGAGGAAAGCCAGACAGAAGAGCTCGTGCTGTAGTCCGAAAGTCTGCGAACACCAAGGGCTGCAGTACAGACAGGACGTGTGAGTACTGAGCTTCTTGGATTCCCAGTGATAACCACTCAGGGAAACAAGGGCTTCAAGGTCTGTATGCCACACTTGTTTGCTGGTCATACATCGGCGTGTCTGGGAGATGTAGTCATGTGAGGCCAGGGTCTCTGTTCTAACTGCTGGGTCATTTCAGAAGCACAGCGTAGGGTGGCTAAACAGTGAGTGGCCTTTTATAGACACATCCGTCATCCTAGCAAGCTCAGTGAGGTGATGAAATCAAGACTTGGGCAGAGGATGGGCAGAAGAAGGCCCACCCCACAGATCGGAGGACAGAATGGTTGGGCCAGAGAAGGTTCTTGTCAAGGCAGACGGAACAGAGCTATGACCAGATCCGTTTTGCCAAAATGGAGAATCCAGATCATTCTACCAAAAATAAATGACCCAAACCTACAAACACTTGAACTGGACGCTCTCCCTGTTTGTTTTTCTGTGACTGTCTGGAAGGCCTGGATTTGAGTCCTGGCTCACCATTTCCCTTAAGCATCTTATGTAACCTCTCTGACTCCCACAGCTGACTCCCGAAGCCGAGGTTCCCACCTACCTCCTGCCTATACAATCCCAGAGCTTTTTTATGACCTGAAATTCACTTGCTAAACATTCCTGAGAACTCACCATGCACCAGACGAAGTGCTAAGCATCGGCTCTAACAACGCCCGTGTCCTGAAGACACGCTGATGATTAAACAAGGAGGCTATGGCACATTTACAACTCCGGGAACTGCAGTGAGCCCAGGGCCACCTTAGCAATGAGAATGAAAGGCTCTGGGAAAACAGGCAAGGAAGTGGTTAATCATGCCTGGCAGAACTGGTACTGTGAGCTGTGAACTGGGATTGTAACTTAAAAAAAAGAGTGCATAACTATGAAAAATGGTATGGCGAAGCATGAAACAATGCCTAAATGCCTCAACCGTCCCTAAATTGTTATCATTACTGGAAGCACATGAAAAAACTGTGCTGGTCTGTTTGAACCAGCATTGCCTAGTTTGTTTTTATACCACACAACAGCGCTAACAAGTTTTATGAGCAATATCAAATAATATCAGGGGAAGTCTGACACTATTGCTAATTACTGGGCAGGATGAAGCAGCTTTCTAGCGTCTTTCATTACAAACAAACAAGCAAACAAAAATCAATCGTTAGAAATAAAGAAATTCTTAATTATGCAAGACAGGCATGGCATGAATAACTTAATCCACGAAGAAGAAAAAGCTGTAACTCAATTCAAAATCCTTCTCACCCCAATAATCTTTTTCTATAGTGAACAAAAAATTTACCTGTTTGAGTTGTTGGCCACTTTCGCTTATAGGGAAGAAAATGCAGCCACTGAAGCTAAACATTTTTGAGGTATAAAATTAAACCATGAATCGTATAATAAATCCTTTGCTTATGTTGTTTGAGCTCTGATATTCACCTTTCCAAAGCCGCATAACTTTTCTTACCCTTCTATCAGTTATCCCAGGATGCCAAGCTAGAAGGAACCACAGAACAAGCTAGTCTAACTTACTTTACAGAGAATTGAGATAGGAGGTGGATTCCTCCTAATCACATCTGCCATTTCATATTTGCTTGATTATACTCATGACTGATCCACAGAAGGTACAGGTTAAAGTGATCTTTTAATATGTCCATCTTTAAAGGCATAAACAGAATCAAGTCCAGTGACAGTCTAACTAATCAGCCCTCCACACTACCGCACTGATAGGCTGGCCCAGCTCAGGACGTGGCCTTCCTACGGAATCAATAATGTCATAATCCCAACAAACTAGGCAACTGGCTTTGAAGAAAAACCTCTCCAGACAAAAACAGAACTATCATTCCATAAAGCTGCCGACTGCAGCAGACTGGGATTCTAGTGCAGAAGCGGCCAGACCATAGCTCATCAAATGAAATACTGTAAAGTCCGATTTGCCTCTAGGTCTAGGACTTAAAATAGTATTTCCTTTTTCCAATGGAGGTAGCATTTTTCCACGAGGGGTGGGGGGAGATAGGGAATTCTGCCACAATCTATTTCTCTACCACACAGGCACACAGGCTCAGACTAAGGCATGAAGTCTCTAATCCCTTCTTAGTGGAAAACACACATTTTCAAAATGAATCCCCCGGTCTAGAATGAATTACCGTAATAGCCACAGCGGGAGTGAGTCTGCTGATGAGGAACGCAGATCGGGCCACCTGCTTTGAGACGCCCTGGACCACAACACCGCCGGGGTGTGCACAGGCTCGCCTTTTCGGGTAGGGCATCCGCCCTTCTAAAATCGCATTTAAATCCCAGGAAAAGGGAGATGATGCCTCCTCCCTCAATATTTCAACTACATTGCTCTTCCTGTATCCTTTTCTGCCAAGCACAGCATTGTTATCTTTTCAAAGAGAGAAGAAAACAGAAACAAACAAAAAAAAAAAAAGCACACGGAGGGCAATCGCGTCACTGCAGATCCCAGGAGGAGTAAGCGACAAAACTACAGCAACGTCAAATCGTATCTCAGGCAACTAGGAAAATCCCCACACTGTAGGGTGTCAACCCAATGCAGACGGAGGCGCGCTGTGCCCAAACCCGGGCGTCTCTGCAGCCTGTGTCGCTGCCAGCGGCCCCCACCCCCACCCCACGCTAAAATTCGGCAGGAAGAAGTTCTGGTGCCCAGCCAGTGTCCAAGGCGGACCACGCATCCGCGCTCCCAGACTCGGCCAGGTGGCCCGGACGTCAAAGCAGCAAAGCAATCCGAAAGCCCCGGGGGGTGCGGGGTACGGAGGGGCCACTTTGTTGGAGCGCTCGGATTTTGCTGCATTGTGACGGTCCGGGAACGCTTGGGTAGGAGGAAGCGCACCTCCAGCCAAAAATGGACCGGACGCGCGTGTTCCAGCTCCTCCCTCCATCCGCCCGCCCGCCAGGGTGCAGGTCGCAATACGGTAGACGACATGACGGGCTGCTCGCCAACTCAGGTGCCAGGCCGGCGCGGGGCACCTCCGGGAGGGACCCGGCGCATCGTCACCGCCGACACCACACCGGGAAGCCGGGGCCGGACCCAGCCGCGCAACAGAGCGAGCGCTGGCGAGCCCGTGAGGAGACGTGGGCGCTGGCAGGGGGACCCCGGCCGGCGTCGCCCGGGACACGACCGCGTGCGGCGAGCCTGAGGCGGAGCGCCGATACCAGCTCGGGTCCCCGGGTGGGTGTGGGCTGGGGAAGAGGATTACGTAGGTCTCTCCGCCCCCTCCCCGGGCGCCTCCTCGCCGCGAGCCCGCTGGGGGGCTTCTTTGTTTCCCTCAGCGCCCCTCAGGAGGGCCCGGCGCGCCCGCTCCTGCCCGGCCGGGGTCCCCACCCGCGCACCTAGCCCGGCGGGCGGTGGCGCGCCCCAGGCTCACAATTGAACCTCGCGGGAGAACGAGAGGGTGGAGAGGAGGGTGGATCCCGGCCCAGGGAGGGAGGGTGCCGCCGAGGCTCGGCGCTCGCGGGAGCCGCGCGGGGACCGCGGTTGGGGAGGGGCGGTGGGCAGGGAGCCCGCGGCGCGCTCACCTCAGCAGCTCCGGGCCGGGCGCAGAGCATCTCCGTCCGCGCGCAGTCACCGCCGGGGCGCGCACGTGCCCTGCACAGGCGCCCGGGACCTGCCTCGGGGACCCGGGGACGCCGGCCCCCCGGTGCCCGGTGCTTGCGAGCGAACTAGGAGGGGCCGAGCGTACTGAGGCGCGCGGGGCTGCGGCTCCCACAGCAGCGCCTCACGCGCGGCAACGCGGCGCACTTCGTCGCTTTATCCTCGCGCTAGCATCGCCTCCTCCCCGCCCGCCGCTCCGCGGTGGTTACCAGACTCCCGAGCCAACCACAGGCCAGGCTGGCCCCGCTCGGCACCGCCCCGCAGCCTCGGCGCGGCCCCTCCCACCCCCGCCCCGCCGTAAATACAGACTGAATCTTGTTCCCGCCGGCCAGACCTTCCGACACCAGCGCTCATTCCGGGCCCATCCAGCATCAACAGCGGTTCCTCAGTCCTTTTGTGTAGGTGTCATGGGCGTGTTTCGAAAAGGATGCGGCTCAGACACTGTCGGCAGGTGCCTCTTGCTTTACACACTTTCTTCTTCCACCTTGTTCACCTTGTGAGCCCTCACGGACAGTTCAGGACACCGTCCTGTCTGCACAGTGAGCACGCCGAGCTAGCACTGATACAAATGCATATGCATTTCGAGGTAGGTTTGGTATTAAACAGGAAACGGTGTCAGAATGCTAGAAGTGGAGGGAAACGGTCTAACCTTCTTGTCTGGCCAACCAAGGTGCAAAGGAAAGTGACGTGCTGGTCTCTGTGGGTGCTGAGTAAATTTCTGTGCATGTGGCCCATGTTTGGCTTCTTTGTGCGTTCACTTAAGATGCCGAGCTTTAGAGCCCATAATCCTTGTCTCAGATCCGAACTGCCTTTTTCACCGTGTTCATTTATTTCTTCCCATTCTCTGCCCAAAGCTCCCTGCATAAACCAACCTAAAACTCCTCTAGGAAAAATAAAAGATGGACTCTGACTCCAGAGCTCCTCCTTGAAGACCCGTGCGCAGACTTTTACAAACCAAGTCCTCCAGCTCCCGCCGAGATTGAGGATGGCTTCTCAATGGGCCCTTCTCACTGACCTAACTCCGGGCGTTGATTTCACTCATGGTAGGAACCTGCCAGGGGTGGAAACCTTGCCCTTGGCAAAGTCAGCCTCACCAGCTGTGCCCCCTTCTCAGGGAGCACGTCTTGTCCTTTCCTTAGGCCACTCTGGGTGCTCGGTCCATTCCCAAAGACAATCTCTGTCCAACAGCAGTTAGATCTTCTGGTCAGATGAGCCCAGAGCTGACCACTTCTCACACCTCATCTAAGGATACACACAGGGTGCCAGACACACATTTCTCCAGATTTTACGCATGACTTAATGTCAACTACTATAGGAAAAAGAGCCTCCAAGAAGAGACTTGGCTGAGCTGCAGCAGTAAATACTGGGATCAACCAACTATGTTTATTTTCAACAGAGATGAGAAAGAGAGAAGGAGAAGGAGAGGAAGAGGGAAAGGGAGAAGGAGAGGAAGGAAGGAAGGAAGGAAGGAAGGAAGGAAGGAAGGAAGGAAGGAAGGAAGGAAGGAAGGAAGGAGGGAGGGAGGGAAGGAAGGAGACAAAGAAGGGAAGGTCCTCTTGCATAAACTATTGTGCAATGTTTTTAAATTGGCATATCACTGCCAGACCACAACAAAGGATAATTCTTTACCTCAATTAATCGCAGGATGTTCACTGCATTATTTTCAGGGATGCGGCCTGAGCTGGGTTCTTACACTTTCTCCCTGTTCTATCTATCATGGAGATGACATGACAGGTTAACATCTCTCTTAAGGGTTATTGATATAACAATCTGAGATGCACTTCATTTTCCCCTGGAGAGGAAGCCTTCTTTCTTTTTTTCTTTGTTTCTTTCTTTCTTGTCTCCTCCTGAAGGCAAACGAGATATTAAAGTAGAAGTACACAAAGTTTCACATCTCAATGCTTGCAATAATTAAATGGATGAAGCAATGCATTGGCACTAAATAGATTCCTGTGCATTGTCTTTTTATCCCTAACAGGCCTGGTATCATCTGAGTAGTTGTCCTATTTTATGGAGAAAGATAACAAAGCTACTTGGGTTCTGTAATTTCCTTAAGGTTGTGTGGGAAAACCTCTAATCTAGAGGCAAGTGACGTCAGCTGCCTTCACCTTAAACAGACAAGTATTCTGTGGGCAAAGGAAGGAACATGGCATCAATTTTAAAGCTATCCATGTAGTTGTCACATGTAAAAAGCTTCTGATATGCTCACCATACCCAAAACACTGTTGTAAATACAGTAATAATAAATCGTAGTGCTAATGCTTCCCAAAATACTTTTTGGTTAAAGTGTTGATCAAACCCAGGGCTTCAGAAGCATGACTCAAAGGCTGAATGATACCATGGGGTGGGGGAGCCTAGGCAGACAGAGGTAATGCCGGAGGCTAATGCAGCCTAGTGTTTCCACCTTTTGTAACTGGGCCCTGAGGGGGAAGGGGAGGGGGAGGGGGAGGGGCTGGCCTGGCTGCTAGGTTCAGGCCACAGGCAGATAAAGGGGAGCAAATAAGCCCCCTCCCCACAAATTGTCTCCACTGTACTGAGAAAATTGTGGCTTGAACTGATCAGGGGCATATTTGGGAACAGCCATTTACCATACTGTTAGAAATGAGTGCCTGACTGGAGGAGGGTGGAACTGTCGGAGCTGTGCTCTCCACTTACGTAACGCCTGACACACCCTCTTCCCACAGAACTAAAGTGCAGTTGATAATACACGGTCATCATTTGGACCCTGTAGGTGCTAAAGCTTAGGATAAGAACATGAGTCCAGGCTGCACAACTTGCTTAGCTGAGCAAGTTATCTAGAGAAATAAGTTCTTTCTATAAGGACCGTTTTGATTTATTGCTGTTGTTTTGTGGTATTAAAATTGAACCCAAGACTTCTGCACTGAACTACATCTCCAGCCATTTAGCTTTTGTTTTTTTATATCTTTCTTTCTTTTTCTTCCTTCCTTCCATTGTTCCTTTATTGTTTATTTTTTGAGACAGAGTCTCATCAAGTTGTTAAGTCATCCAGGCTAGGCTCAAATTTGTGATCATCCTGCCTCCATTTCCCAGAGTGCTGGGATTATAGGTGTGTTCTACCACAGCTGGTTGAGGATTTTAAAATTTAAAATTTAAGTTAACCCTCACATGGCTATTGAGTAGCAGTGGCTTTCTGACAGCAATGAAAACCTCAAGGTGACTTTGGGTCCCTCTTTGCAGAAGTCAAGTATAGGCTAAAGTTTGATGACAGACCATAGAACTTCCCTTATTGTATTCATTCATTTAGCATTTGGGAGAAGGTGCTAATTTCTGGAGATACAACATTGCAGAAGACAGAAACCCTGCTTTCCTAGAGGTTCGAGTTGAGGGTATTAGCACCTTAACTGATTAAAGAAGCACAAGTTTGATTTCCACAGCATATGTGCAGCGGGGAGCCTGACATCCACTGCGCAATGTACACGCACCAGTTTGGCCCTGGTGTGGAGGAAGGGGAGATTCAGGGCAGACCTTGGGGTGCCTAAGCTGAGACTGAAAGGTCAGCAAGAAGTGACAGGTGACAAGAGCGGAAGAGCAGTATCTGCACTAATGTGGCAAGGTCAGAAGACAAGCAGTGCAGCCCGTATCCCAGTCGAGGTTTCATACTGAAGGAAATGGAGACAGTTGGGTAAGTGTGCAAAGGTCCCTCAAGCTGTAGTAATTTGCACTTTCCCAATGACTA
>PVIC010007721.1:12999-27980 GCA_004025085.1 Thryonomys swinderianus | reverse complement strand
GCCCAGCACTGTATGTGGTTACTGGGGATTGAACTCAGGACCTTGTGCTTGCAAGGCAGGCGCTGGAACCACTGAGCTAAATCTCCAGCCAGTAATGGTCCTTTCTTGATTCTCTGTCCTGTACCACTGGTCTGCCTGTTTTTTTGTAATATTACATTATTTTGATTATATAAATGTATGCTATCTTGAAATCAGCTCATGAGTCCTGCAACTCTCTTCTTTTTAAAAATTACTTTGGCTACTTTCATTTCTTTGCCTTTTCATATAAATTTTAGACTCCATTTGTCAAAAGTCACTAAAAATTCCTACTGAGAATTTGGTTGTGATTATCTTAAATTCATACACAAATTTTGGAAGAATCAATTTTTATGGTCTTCCAATGTTCTAACATCTTCCAATCCATAAACTTAATGTATCTTTGCACTCACTAGTTTTATTTTGAGTAGTTGAAGTTATCAGCACATGGATTCTCCCATGTTTTGTGAAATGTGGACTTGTGAATTTCATGTTGGGGGGTACTGTTGTGAAAGGTACAGTGGTATTTCTGTTCCTGAAGTTAATTCTTGCTGAGACTCTGGTTGCAACCTAAATTGGTTATGAACTGAATCAAATTCAATGGTGATCCAGTATTCCACAGTAATGGGACAGTATCACATACCCACGAAGTGGTCACTCCCCAAAGACCCACTTATGAAAACATGATTCTCTGGGGAGACATTTAAATGTAAGCTATAACACAAATAAACAATTTATACTTTATTTTAAAGTTTAAGAACATTTCTGTGATTAAATGTAGTGCATCAGTTAGTTATTGCTGCATAATAAATCACCCCAAAACTTGGTTAAAATAGTAGCCATGTGTTCATGAACCTGTATACTAAACATACATTGCTGATCTTGCCAGCCTAAGCTCCTTTCAGCTGGGCTTAGTTGGTGGGCAACTGGCAAGTTTCCTGAGACCTAGCTGATCTGGGTTGACTTCATCCAGGGAAAGTTAGCTCTGTTCCATGTGGTCACATATCTGTCCTCTGGGAGTCTAGTTCAAACTTGTTTTCATGGCAATTGGTGGTGCACAGGAGACAGCTGGTAGAAGAGGTAGGGTGCTGAGGTCTGGTCTCACAACTGATACACTGTCACTTCTCTTTCATTGACCAGTGCCCTTTATGAACCACCTAAGAAATGGGAAAATAAACTGATTATTCTCAAGGAATGAGAAAATAAACTGATTTTAAATAATATGGATAAAGAAACACTTGTAGAAATAGGGCTAAACAAGAAGATGGCCAAGCTGGACAAAATCTGGGGAGAATTCCTAACAGTTCATCTTGATCTGAAGGACTGAGAAGTACATATTTGGGCAGTGTGTCACATGCTCCCACATTTGGTGTCTAGCATAGATCATATAATTGCAAATAAGAAAGGATAAAACTTAGTCCTCCCCCTAACCTATTTTCTGTGAGATATTAACCTAAACCTACCAGCGGCCATCCTTCCTTCCCCTAGACCACAGTGAGAAGGTGACAGTGATCCACACATACTTGATGACCCTTGAACTTGTGTGACATCTGTCTTCTGAGCGAGCTAAAGAAAATTGCGCCACTGCTTTCCCCACCCCCATGCATGCACATAGATCTATATCTCAGACAACAGACATGACACAGAACAGAAGGACCAGGTAGCAACACATCACTCTCTAGAGCACTTAGTCGTCCATGCTGAATGCTTTATGAACCATAGTGGACCCAGGAGAAGCAGCGAGGCAAGAAGTAGAAGTGCAGTCTGAAATGTTGTCTGCACTTCAAATAACTGCCATCCAATGCTCTGATTTAGCTAAATAATCCAAACTGTTAACGAATGTATGCACCCAGCCACCATCCTGCAGACTCATGTTGCCCAGAAGGCCTGGAAAGCGATGAAGTGCGAGCCTACACTTGGCTTTCAGGTCTGCATCTCAGAGCAGGAAAGCACTCAAGTCCGCAGTGAGGAGGCTAACGTATCCTACCCACCTGATGCCTTTGAAGCTGGGTAACTCTCCAAACATTTGAGGATTCATAAAACAATTCAAAACACGAAAATGAGAGCTCTTGAAGTATACATTAATGAAAGTGAGACTATTGTGCTGAGAAATTAGAAAAGATTATCTATGAAATGACTGTTTACTGGAAAAGATATTTTAAATACCTCCAAGGTATTTCCTGGGTGAATTTATGCAATTAAGCAAGACATATAAAGGGAAAAATTAGTTAAGACAGAAGTGTAAATAAGACAGAAACAGCTGTTCCATGCAGCATTATTCAGCAGTGTACCATAGAGAGGTGACTGGGTCATAGGGTATTAACCTCATCAGTTAACTCCATTGATTAGTCAATTAGCTAGTAAGCCCTTAGGAGCTTGGGTCTAGTTGGAGGGAGTACATCATAGGGACATGACTTACACTGGGATATTCTTATGCCCTGCATCTCTGTCTGTGTCTGTCTGTCTTTCCGCTTACTGGCTGTCCAGAGTAGATCTCTATAGGTATTCTCCACCATGTCCTCCCACTATGATGCTTCAGCCTTGGAGCCTGCTAACCATGGACTGAAACCTTTAAATTCCTTTTCTTCTTTAAGTATACCTTTTCTCTTTTAAGTATAACTTTTCTTCTTTAAATTGTTTTCTTCTTTTAATTTTGTCACAGTGATGAAAAGCTAATCCACACATAGACCTTCTTGAGATTATATAATCGTTGGGTCCACTAATCTAAAAGATCCTTGGTGCTCAAAAATCATTACTACATTTAAACATATATTGAATTTTAAAATATTAATGCTGAAAATATTAATGCTGAAAAAATTTAAGTCATAGGGTCAAATTACAGGTTAAGTCAAAAGAACAAAAGACCAAATATATTCATATTTGATTCTACATCATCAAAAAGTTAAAATAGCACTTAATAATAAAGTAGCACTTAATAAAACAGCATTTAATACAGTAGACTGTTTTTCAAGTTAACAGTCCCTACCTTATTAAATGATCCATGTATAAAAACTACTATCTCATGATATAGAGGAATTCAGAAACACACTGTTCTTGTATTATCATAAAAGCACTTTTCTAAAATATACATGCAGGGGACAAAATAGAAACAAAAATGAAAATATACAGGACTACAACAGAGTATTGAAACCAATTAAATGTCTAGGGTTCCTTGTGACTTGGACAAATGAGGTGCTATAGTTTGAATTTTGAATGTTTAAGCCCCTGTACTGAAGGCTTAGTCATCAATCTGTGGTGCTGTTGGTAGATAGTGGAATCTCTAGTAGATGGGGCCAAGAGGAAGAAGTTAAGTAACTGAGGGGCATGTGCTTCAAGGAGAAAGGGTGACTGCAGGGCCTTTCAGTCTCTCTTTGCTTCCTGTCTACCATACTGTAAGCCGCCTCTTTTGTTAGGCACTTCCCCACTGTGATTTTCTGCTTTATCACAGGGCCAAAAGCAACAGGGCCAAGTAACCATGGACTGAAAATCCTGACACTGTGAGCTAAAAATGAATATTTCTCCCTGTTAAATTGATTGTCTCAGATATTTTGTCACAGCAACAGAAAACTAACACATAAGATTGCACAAAGGCAAAAATTTAAAAATTATCTGATTGTAGTAGAAGATACACATGAAAAATCATAATGAATTAATAATTGTGTTTTGATAAGTTGGGTTGGTAAGGACAAGAAAACCTGTGGTTGAATAGTAGGTAATGAGATAAGTAAAAAGATGATTAAATTTTTTTTTGAGACACAGTCTCACTTTATAATTCAGACTGGCCCTGAGCTCACTATGGATCCCAGGCAAGCCTCAAACTCAGCAATCCTCCTGCCTCTGCCTCCTGAGTGCTGGGATACAGGTGTGAGCTACCATGCCCAGCTGTGATTAAAATTTTTGATGAAGGGCCGGAGGGTTAGCTCAGTGGTTCCGGTGCCTGCCTCACAAGCGCAAGGTCCTGAGTTCACTCCCCAGTGACCACATACAATGCTGGGCATGGAGACTTACGCCCACCAGCAATCAATACCACATACCACAGTGCCGGACGTGGTGGCTCACGCCTGTAATCCCAGCACTTGGGAGGCAGAGACAGAAGGATTACTGAGTTTGAAGCTTGCCTGGGCTACATAGTGAGCTCAGAGCCAGCCTGAACTACAAAGCGAGACCTGTCTCAAAAAAAAAAAAAAAAAATTGATGAAGTCCAATAGAATATAAGCCAGAATTTCAATTAAATAATAGAATTTTTAAAAAGAAAAAATAAATAATAGAATTTTAGAGATTGCAATCATTTCTTCAATCTGTAAAACAGAAGGAAATAAATTCACAATCCATATAACAGATGCATTTGATAGTGACAGAATTGTGATTAAATATATAATTTGGGGCTGATAAAAGTTATCCTATTTGAAATAGACGGGTAAAATATGCTTTAAAATCTGTCAGATTTTAATATAAATACATCTAATTAAGTCATATTATATAAATTAAAAGACTAAAATGAAGTAATTTCAAGTGATTACAATGGAAACCATACAATATACATAATTTATTAAAATAGCACAAGCAATCCTATTGTCAGAATTCAAGCCTTAGCTATACCAATGAAATAGTGAATAGTTTTATATTGGTATCAATTATTTAGAGAGAGGTTTTAAAAGTCAAAATGTGTAGAATCACCTTGTATTAAAATGTTAACAAATTGGGGCAGGAGATTTAGCTCAATGGTTCCAGTGCCTGCCTCTCAAGGGCAAGGCCCTGAGTTTGATCCTGATAACTACATACAATGCTGGGCGTGGTGACTCATGCCCACCAGCCATCAATACCATATACCACAGTGCCAGGTGTGGTGGCTCACGCCTGTCATCCCAGCACTCAGGAGGCAGAGGCAGGAGGATTGCTGAGTTTGAGGCTTGCCTGGGCTACATAGTGAGCTGAGGGCCAGCCTGAACTACAAAGCGAGACTCTGTCTCCAAAAAAAAAAAGTTACCAATTGTTAAACAGATAATTTTTTTCTAATATCTTTTTTCAGTTAATTTCAATTTATCTTTACTCAGTGTCAGGTTGCATGAAAAAACTGAAAATACATTTGTCAAATAATATGACTGAATAACTCATTAGACATTATACATTTCAAAAATCAAATAGATGTATTTTATCAAGCCAGCTATGAAACTTTTTTTTTTTTTTTGGAGACAGAGTCTCAGTTTGTAGTTCAGGCTGGCCCTCAGCTCACTATGTAGCCCAGGCAAGCCTCAAACTCAGCAATCCTCCTGCCTCTGCCTCCTGAGTGCTGGGATTACAGGCGTGAGCCACCACGCCTGGCACTGTGGTATGTGTTATTGATGGCTGGTGGGCATGAGTCACCATGCCCAGCATTGTATGTGGTTACCAGGATCGAACTCAGGGCCTTGAGCTTGTGAGGCAGGCACCGGAACCACTGAGCTAAATCTCCAGCCCTATGAAACATTTTTTAAAAATAGGCTACCTATAAGGCTACAAAATTAATCTCTAGGGAGTGGGTAGGGATATGGGTAAAAATGAGAATTAACTTGTGGCACATACTGGTACAAATTTCCCAATGTTATATGTGATTTTGAGATGTATATAAATTGTACCAATAAAGAATTCAATTAAAAAAAATTAATCTCTAGAACACAGAAATTAAGCATTTTAGACTCCTTTTATAATACTGTGTTGATGGGGCAAAATATTCCTTCACATTCCAGACAAATATTCCTTGGTTCTTTCTTCCTAGGTCTTAGCTGCAAAGTCTGAGATCTCACAAGTATACATCAGCCAGGTCCTGCAGTTCCTAGAGTGCAAAGCCCACTTCCTCTGTTGTGGAAGACAGACAATAACCATCAGTCCTTATGCTAAGACTTCTAAGACTCGATCCTAATTTATCAGGTTGGTTCCAATGTCCAGTGATTAAGGTAAGTTTCATAGAAGACAACTTGATCTTATAAGGTTTTTGCCTTCCAAGCAACACAAACTCTCTTTTAACAAGGGAAACAAACTACTACTTCTGCTGGCTTGAAGCTTTCAGGATACCAGCCAAATTTCCCATTTCCAGGTCTCAGGGTACCATTCATTTCCTACCTAAAGCTAGAGACCCAATTTTGAGACAAGGGACCTATGAAAGCTGTGCATTTAATCTCTTTAAGGCTTAACACTCTTCTACAGTAAAATTCTGAGCCTGACTTTCTGCATAGGGTGCCCTGCAGTTGAAAGATGCAAGACTTGACTGAAACTCTGTCAATATTTTAGTAATGATGTAATGAAAAGTTACATCTTACTCTTGATGTATGTATGCTGTGATGCATAAGTGTCATTTTGTCACAGCACTGTAGTCAAATACATAAGACCTGGTTTTCACAACAGCTTTCACGGGCTAAACTAATCAGTTTGCCATTTTCTTTGTTAAAGGATTCTAAAGCAATTAAAAAAATCCAACCAGAGCAACTAGTACAGTACACAACTGAATGATTCCACCACACACATCCCATCACCCAGATAATTTACAGGCCTATTAACAGTGAAGTTGACAAAGTATTAGTGATTTAAAATTAAGGTTATCTAAAGAAAAAACCCAGAAAATTATTTGGTGTGGCCATCTTACATGCTTATGTTTCCTACAAAAAGCTAAATATTTTAGTAATGATGTATGAAAAGTTACATCTTACTCTTGATGTATGTATGCTGTGATGCATAAATGTCATTTTGTCACAGCACTGTAGTCAAATACATAATAAAAACTTTAAATTAAAAAAAAAGAAAATCCAGCCAGGATATCAGTATGCATATAAAAAGATAGGGTTATAAATTTGTTTATGTTATTGCAGATATTTCAAAAATATGTCTTTTTCCATTGATCAAATTTTTTCTCAAATGGTAAAAGAATATTTTCAGTAACTGAAAAGTTATAAACAATGCTCAAATCCAAAATAAAGAAATTTTAACTGCAACATGGGTATATCATTCAAATGGACTATTGTGCAAAAATTAGAAATGATAATTAAAAAGATTATATATGATATGGAAAAATGTTTAGGATGCTGTAAGGGAAAATGAAGCTTAGAAAACTTTCTCCCTTGTTATGCTTCTTTCTTTCCAGAATACAATCCACCCATTATCACTTCTCAAAGTTCTTAGTTTTATACCCAGATCAAGTTCTTACCTCAAATATGGGATCTGTCTCACCTCTCTCACGACTCGTGGGTGATTCCTGACTTACTCTGTGACACCTTTGCTCTGTTTGTGAGAAAAGAAGAGGCATGCCTCATCCAGCCACATGACCACTCTATTTCCTGGTTTTCTTTCAGCAGTAATCTTCTGTCATCTGTAAAGAGCAGGGCAGAATTCAAACGCAGACTCCCAACCTATGTAGGCATTTTAAAGTCATAAATCAAGATACCTCTTAAGAACACATGTTGTGTCCTCCTACTGGACAGAGATGCCTTCATAAAGGCTTGGAACACCAAGCTAGGAGTCACATTCTCAGGTTACTCTGAGCCACAAGGGAGCGAGTAGGTATTGAGAGGCCAATCGTGGCTCCATCTGCAGCCTGCTTCCCTTTTCCCACCTCATTTCCATCTCACACTAAAACACTCTCACATGCAGGTCCAACTCTGAGTGTCCCCCAGATCACATGCTTTTGATCTCTCTTCCAGATGAGGAGTGGCTCACTTGCCATTTGCCCACTTGCAGGAGGAAGGAGTTGGGCCTTCAAATGAGTGTCAGAAAAGCACCAGGCAGGGCCAGAGACTTAGCTCAGTGGTTCCACCACCTACCTAGCAAGCGCAAGGTCCTGAGTTCAATCTCCCACATACAACCATACTGGGTGTGGTTACTCACACCCACCAGCAATCGGTAACACATACCACAGTGCCGAGCATGGTGGCTCACGCCTGTCATTCCAGCACTAGGGAGGCAGAGGCAGGAAGATTGCTGAGTTTGAGGTTTGCCTGGCCTAGAGAATGAGCTCAGGGCCAACCTGAACTACAAAGGGAGACCCTGATTCAAAGAAAAATCCAGCAGGCAGACATCTTGATCCACAAATTTTCCCTGCTTTTCAGAGAGGGGCATCCTCAGAAGAAGGGCAGAGAAGCCTGCAACCTCATTTTTTTCCAATCACAGGCCAGATCATTCACACAGAAGTCAGAAGGAGTCTCCAAAGTTCTCAGGAAAATGAGACATCAGTCTGATTTCCCAGCCAAATCACCCCAAGAAACCTGCATTGTGAGATCACTTCTGGGTAACCTTGAAATCTTACTCTGGCTCAGCTTCCCTGCTGCCTGCGTCCAATAGTAACTACTGCCACTTCCCTCTACTTCCTACTTCATGTGCTTATTTTGTTTACCCATTTAATTTTTATTCACTTCTGGTATTGGTGTGGTTTGCCACACCTAAGAATGTGCTCATGTGCTAGATGTAGGAGAAACTGGAAGAACAGGCACTTTCTGTTTTGCTCTGTTTCATCCTAATATCCATAAGATGGAGAATTTTCGGAACCGGCATCTACACAGGGTCAAAAAGATGGTTTCTCCGCCATAAATGAAGTTAACAAGTGGTCAGTGTCCTTTAACCTATTCAAGTGAAACAAATATGCTGCTACACTTCAAATGCAGACAGTTCTGTCTGGAAGGACAATTCTGCTTGATGCCACATTCTTTTAACATAGTCTTGGTTTCAACCTGTTCTTACCTACATTTACAATTGAATGACCAGGGATTTTCTTTTCTGTGTTAACTTTGTTGACATTTGCATAGCTATCCGCAATATGTTGGGAAGGTTTCCAGTTTTATCCAAGTCCTTTAGCAATTTATCCAAGCAGAAACATCAGCTGTTCTCAAAGGAATGGATCCAAATGGCCAATGAAATTCTAGTGCAATATATTTTGAGATAATAGTTTTTTGACAGTGGTCTCAATTACTTTTTCTCAGTTATTGATCTTTTCCAGTTTATATTGTTCCTGTAGTCCTAGACATGGAAAAGGCTGAAGGACAGTATGTTGAAGTGTATGAGGTGCTAACAGGAACTGACCTATGGGTCCTCAACTAATGTCAGGAATTGCAAATGGGTACTTTGTAGAGGTGTGTGAGCAAAGCCCTTTCACATAATTAATCTTGACTGTCAATTTGATCGGCTTGAGAGATTCCTAGGAAATTAGCAAGGTGCGTTTCTAGGTGCATCTAGGTGGGTCATGGACGGTGACCTAGGGTCATATTTAGTGCCTAGTCTTTCTCTTGGGCTCTTCCTCAACTCCCTCCTTCCTGGATACTGTGAGTTGAGCGACTTTCCTCTTTCTTTCCTTCTGCCATACTCTTTCTGCCTTAGAACCAGCTGACCATGGACAGAAACCTCTGAAACCATGAGCCAAATGGATCTTCTTCTTTAAGTTGCAGGTGTCCTTTATTTTGTCCCTGCAGTGTAAAGCTGACCAGTGTTCCCAGTGTGGATACTACACTAAGTAACCTGGGAAGTGCATATTGAAGAAGTGTGTCCAGAGACTGAAAAGTAGAGTTGTTTTCTTTGATGCACAGAATCTGCTTGTAAGAGAACTGGCTCATTTCCCGTTTGCTAGGGTGCCCAAACTCCCAGGCCCGCTCATATATCTGTATCATCTTCCTAAGCCCTGAACACACTTAAATATATTTTTGCTTATGGCATCACTTTTAACATTCTTTGTTATGCTTTGGAAATTATGAATAATACACTCCTATTCTAGGATAAGTCAAACAGTACATAAAAAATAGGTAAAATGGTAAAGGTAAATTGCCTTCTGCCACCTGGCCCATCTTCTTGAAATATCAGCATGATGCCTTTAATCACATTATACATTTCAAGATATTGTGCTGTCTTTGTGTCTTCCTTTGTTTTTACTAAAATGGAATCGTACTATATTAGTCTACAATTGTTTTTCCATTAAGGTTTCATTGTGGAAATTTTTAAACACAGAAGTAGAGAGGAAAGAGTAATGAGCCCTCACTTATCCACTGCCACCCATCTCTTAGATCAACGTTATTTCTTTAATATGCAACATCCTTCTCAAAGTTTTACTTTTTAAAATTTTCAAAGGTATTTGAAGTCTAATACAGTCCATCTATCCATCACATAGCTTCACCAGGTTGTTTTCATCATTGAGAATATATTTCAGGGCTCCCCATATTTACAACAAGAGTTGACTGAGATGCTTTCAACAAGGTGATGAAGTTCACCTAAAGAGAAAGACTGCATGATGAAGAAAAAAACAACAAAAAAGAGGTTTGTACATAGCAATAGTTGAGGAGGAGGCAAGCTCTCCTGATTAGATGGAGGAAATCCAAAAACTTATTTTGCCAAAGTGCTTGGAAGCACTCAGCTATGGCCAGTTCTGCCATGTGACTTCACCCCTCAGGGAAGAGAGGACTCTGGGAGCCCTGGGTCCTGGCTTTGGATTTGCAAGATCTATCCAACGGCAAACGCTGTAGGCAATGTTTCCTTTAATAAATTCTTGGAACGGTGAGTAAGTTCAAGTTCAAATATTTTTAGATCATTGCAGTTGTCTTTTGAATGGGGTAAAGTTTATTAGTAAAATTGTATTTTTATCAATTCTCATTGTGTTTCTAATTGTGTTTTATATACTTTTATGAAGTGTTATACATCAAAGTATATGACAGTGAATGATTATATTACCATAATCTCTATAATATTTTTGTCTTTATCTCTCTTACATGATGTTAGCCATTCTAGTAGTTTTAACGCCATTTTTTTTTTTTTTGAGACAGGGTCTCGCTTTGTAGTTTGAGCTGGCTCTGAGCTCACTATGTAGCCCAAGCAAGCTTCAAACTCAGCAATCCTCCTGTCTCTGTCTCCCGAGTGCTGGGATGACAGGCGTGAGCCACCGCGCCCGGCACTGTGGTATGTGGTATTGATTGCTGGTGGGGGTGAGTGTCCACGCCCAGCATTGTACGTGGTTACCGGGGATCGAACAGGACCTTGCACTTGCAAGGCAGGCGCCGGAACCACTGAGCTAATCCTCCGGCCCTTTAACGCCATTTTATTTGAGATTTTAATAAATGATTCTTGCCACATAACAAATTACTAAAACCTTGTGATTTAAATAATAAATAAATCAATTATTTTCTGTTGTAGTGGGTCAGAAACTCAGGAAGTTTAATATAGACGGTCAGAGCTCAAAGTCTTTCAGTTATGATGTCTCTAATGCTACAGAGTTTCCTGAAAGCTGGGTAAGTTTGGAGGGTCTGCTACCTAGATGGTGCCTCCACATGTGTGGCCAGATAGTACTGGTTATAGGTAGGATGATCTAGTTCTATGTCATGTACAGCTTCACAATATGGTAGCTGGCTTCCACTGGACTGATTGTGGGGAAGAGAGAGAGAGAGAGAAAGAGAGATCACGATAGTTATTAATGATCTTGTAAGAAGGAAGCCACAATGCTTTTTATGATTTTGCTTCACAGTGCTTTATGATTTTTACATATCTATCATATCCTCTTCATTGTTCACTAAATATTCACTGAAAGGAGGATAATGAAGCTTTAAATTTTGGGAAAAAATATTTAATAATCACGAGAAACTTATAAGTAACAATAGTTGTAACTGAGGGGACAAAACCTAAAGCTCATTGTCATCTATTATGGTTTATATCTCAAATGCCCCCAAAGTCTTATATGCTCCTAGATGGGGCTTTTGGGAGTGGCTGGATCATGAGCATGTAAATATAGATCAAGGATTTGACCAGTTTAGCATAGTTCTAGGTGTGGGTAGTGGAAGGACCTACCCTGGGTGTGGGAAGCACCCACCACTAGGCTTGTGGCCTGAATGGGATAAAATGGAAGGAAGGCTCTCTGCTGCTTGCTGCCTCTTGTCTGCCGTGCCATGGACTGTTTCTCCTCTATCATGCCCCTCTTCATTGCTACCCTGTTTTGAAGCCAGGCCATATGGACTGAAACTTCTACAGTCTGTGAGCTAAAGTAACCTTTCCTCCTTTAACTTGTGGGTATTGGATATTTTATCTCAGCAACAAAAAAGCAACTAAGACATCATCTAATAATAGAGTTCAAATCATTCCTATGGGCTGAACCCTTGGTTTTGTTAGTCTTCCGTCTCTTGTTCTAGTCCCTTTTATTCCATTGAGCTGTTTCCTTCATTTTCTGGTAATATGGGTCTACTGGTGATGGATTCTTTAAGATCTTAAGTGTCTGAAAAAATATTCACCTCTGTTTTTGAAAGATATTTTTTCAAGGTATAGAATTCTAGATAGATTTTTTGGTTTTGTTTTTCTGTCAGTATTTTGAAGATGCTATTGCACTGTCTTCTGGGTTGCAATTGCTTGTACGCTTGTATAGTTGCCAACAGGACGTCTGCTTCACTTTTCTTTTTGTTTGTTTCTTTCTTTTTTCTTTTTTTGTTGTTTGAGTACTGGGGATGGAACTCAGCAAGTTTGTATTAAGCTATATAGCCCTAGTCCTTTTTAAAATTTTGTTTCTTTATCTACTTAATTATTTGAGACAGATTGAATGATTGCAGACAGGGTTGTTAAATTGCCAGGGCTTGGCTTAAACTTTCAATTCTCCTGCTTCTGAGTCTCCTTGTTTCAACTCTCTGGGGACCTGGGATTACAGTATGTGCCTCCACTCTTGGCCTGATCCTCGGTATAGGGTGTGTCTTTTCCCTTTGGTTTCTTTCATGATTCTCTGTCCACTGATTTTAACCAGTTAGATTATAGGATGTTTCTCGTGTTTCTTGTGCTTGAAACATTAAGCTTTTTGGATTTGTAAGATTATAGTTGCATCAAATTTGGAAAAAAATTATGACATCTTTTTTAAAAATGTAAGTCTTTGGTCTTTTGTAAGACTTCGAGTTCGTGTATATTAAGCAGATTGAAGTTGTTTGAATTGTTCAATAAGTCACTAATACCTCATTTGTGCTTAAACCATCTTCTTTTATATAATTTCTACTGCTATGTCTTACATCTAATAATTTTTCCTTCTGCAGTATCCAATTTGCAATCAGTTCCATCACATTTAGTTTCCAACACAGAATTGTCATTTTCAGAAGGTTGAGTCTTTAAGAAATATCCTCCCTGGGCCAGGGATTTAGCTCAGTGGTTCCAGCATTTGCCTAGCAAGTGCAAGGTCTTTTGTTCAATCACAGGAACCACATGCAACAATACCAGGCGTGGTGGCTCATGCTTGTCATTCCTGCACTCGGAAGGTAGAGACAGGAAGATTGCTGAGTTCGAGGCTTGCCAGGGCTACACAGTGAGTTCAGGGCCAGCCTGAACTACAAAGCAAGACCCTGTCTCAAAAAAAATAACCAAAAAAACCTTCCCTGTCTCTGTCCCTCCTTAACATGTTTATTCTCTCCTCTGCCTTCCTCAATATATGAAGCACAATTACTTTATTCAGAATGACAAAAAATACAGACTACTCTTGGCCCTCTGTGAACTCCTAGGATTGTTTCTCTTCATGTTCCTGGTAGTTCATTTCCTGCCTCAGGGACTTGCTTACATATGTGCTCTGATTTGTACTTAGCCTAGGTTTGAGACTCCAGGGCTCTCTCCAGGGTTCTCGGCACTACTCTGTTCTCTGTTCCACAGCACTGTCTCCTCATTCCTTGGTCTGCGAATTCCAGCTCCCAGCCTACCAACTTCTCAGTCTCTCTCCTCAGCTCAGAGAGAGGACAGAGCCCTGTGGGTGTGCCCTCCCAACCCTGCAGTCTGGGAAATCTCTAAGCAAGAATCTGAAACAACTTGTGTGACTTATTTCTCACCTTTCAAAGATTGCTGCCCTGTGCTGCTCATTGTCTGGTATTTGAACATCCTCATTTCATATATTTTATCGGGGTATGAACATAAAAAAGTACAGTAAATCTCATTGCTTTTACCCCATTGTCCTTGATAAGAAAAGACTTTTCGGAGACAGGTTTTGACCTCATTATTTTGCATGGCTATTTAAATCAATTATCTACTGTTATGCAGTAAACTTTCCCTGAAATTAATATGGCAATTAATAAATAACCATTCATTTGTTTATAATTCATGTTGGCGATCTCTGTCTGGCTCAACTGGATAATTCTTCAGCTTCCAACGGCACCAGCTGTGTTCACTGAAGCATCTGAAGTCAACTTGCAATGAGTCAGCCTGCTAGTCCAGGACAACTTCGCTCACCTGGCTCGCTGTGACACTTCTTCTGTGAGGCTCTTCTCTCTTCATTGCTTTCCATCCTCTGGGGGCCACGGTCAGCTTTCTTACATAACCACTCTTCTTTATTTCCTATCTTTGGCTATGTGATGCATATTTTAAGTAACTTTATCCTCCCTAGCACTCTGGAGGGTAAATATACATGTACTGATTATTACAACAAAGACATCCACTGTTCTCCAATATCCAATATTTCTTAGGCCAAAGCTAAACTATAATCCCAGCAACTGTCCCATCCCAGCTCTGTCTCTGGTTATGACTTTGTGACCATCCAGAGAAGGTCAGTACTGGTCATAAAAGATCCACGACAATCTTTCTCATACACCTTCTCTCTTCTTCTACATGGCTTGGAACTGAAGGCCTCCAAGATAGTAGAATCATATATTAGAAAAACCTAAACTCCTGACAAGAGTCATTCAATCATAGAGTATCATTTCACCTGAATGTTGCTGCATATGAACTAGGATTTTGTTATAGCAACATGTTGCTTACACAGTTCTTGTAATGTCTAGTATCATAGGACAGTTTCTGTAATGTCTAGGATCATAGGAAGGAGCAAAATTGTGTGTTTTTATCCTTCCTACTAGAGACAAAGACTCTACAAGCGTTCAAATTTCCTTCCCTTTCCATATGGTTCTTAATTTGTTAATATTACTTGTTAATGGGCCGGAGGGTTAGCTCAGTGGTTCCGGTGCCTGCCTCGCAAGCGTAAGGACCTGAGTTCGATCCCCGGTTACCACATATAATGCTGGGCATGGTGG
>PVIC010007720.1:0-50141 GCA_004025085.1 Thryonomys swinderianus | reverse complement strand
GGGGATCGAACTCAGGACCTTGCACTTGCGAGGCAGGCGCCGGAACCACTGAGCTAACCCTCCGGCCCCTGAGAAGTACTCTTTATAGAGTAAGAATTAATACTCAAGTTTACTCAGTGACTTCTGAGTTCTTGGCTATGAAGTGACTATTCAAGGTTAAAGGGCTTCTGGAATTGCTCAGTATTTCCCATATCAACTTTTCAGTTCCTGGGGATTCTAACAGAGCATAATGTCAAGACTTTAGCTCTGGAGGCCAGGGATTCAGTTTGGTAGCACCTGCCTTGCGAGCATAGGTCCTGTTCCTGTGTTTGATCCCCAGTACATCTCTGTATCCACTATAGAAATTCTTGTTTGGTTTCCTAGAATAGTGCCTAGCACAAACACGATAAGTATGGATAAAAGAATTAGTGAAAAATAAATGGATAACAACAACTTCTAAGTTCATTTTTCTGTGTACATATTACACTGCATAGTGAAACTAGGTAAATGTTCCTAAAACCCTATTTATATAGGGTTACTCTGAAATCCACCATTCCAGGGCCTCTTCCCTCCATTAGGAGATTCCCATGGTGCTTTCTGCCCTCTGTACATGCCTCTTGTTGCCACGATATCTACGCTGTGTTCTAAAACATATACTGAATCCCACTCTTGATTAAATATATCTTTTTTCTTTTCTTTTTTTTGAGACAGGGTCTCACTTTGTAGTTCAGGCTGGCCCTGAGCTCACTATGTAGCCCTGGCAAGCCTTGAACTCAGGAATCCTGTCTCTGCCTCCCATGTGCTGGGATTACAGGCGTGAGCCACCATGCCCAGCATTGTATGTGGTTACTGGGGATCAAACTCAGGACCACTGCACTTGCGAGGCAGGCGCCGGAACCACTGAACCAAATCTCTGGCCCAATTAAATGTATCTTTGTAACTTCAGCCTCTATTGACCCTCCACTTGTCTACATGTAGTAAGATGCTTCCTTGAGAAAATGTTTCTTTGTTTCACAAATCAGGCACTGAGTAGGTGGGAATAAATAAATGTAAGTGTGTTCATAGCAGAGAAAGTTGTGATCAAGTTTTAATATCTTAAGTCTAACTGCTGTAAGTCTAAAATGTATTCAGGATTGCCCAGAGTCCAAAAATGTAAATGATGCATTTAAATTTTAAAAATCACATGTTAATTCACATTGAAATGATAATCCTTATAAGAAAAATATTACAAGAAATTGAGTAGTTTCCCAATCCCAAACTTCTAAGTATGCATTCAAAAAGGGCTGAGCTTTCTATCTACTAAGTAGAATGAAATCATTTGCTTGAACTCAGTAGACAGCATGTTTCAAATGTTCAGGGTATCTTTTAATGGACAACAAGTAGTTGTCCATCTAATGGTGGTCAAATGTTCTACACTTATATTCATTCTATAACTACCCAAGCAGCTTTCAGAAGTGATTTCCTTGGTGAGAAGCTTCAGATCTAGTCTCAGGGTAGCAGTTTCTTCTTTGAGCCTAAGAAACCACAGGTCTTCCTACTTTTGGGCGTTCCATAGGTCTAGACCTGAGAAGTTCCAGAATAGAACTGTATTAGAAGCAAATACTGCAAGAGCTGGCTTCCATGACACGTGAGACTGGCTGCAGAAATATGGTCAGGAGCCTGAACTCTGGCAGGCTTACTGCGATCCTATCTGTCTGTCTGTCTGTCTATCTCTGCCCAGGAAAGTCAGGTGACCTCAGGTGAGTTCTTGACTACTGTGTGCTTCAATTCTGTCATGTGAAAATGGGAATAAACACAGTATCTGCTCTTAAGTTTTAAAGATTAAGTGAGGTAAAACATGTAAGGTGGGTAAAATAGTGCTGAATTTGTAACAAGGGCTCAACATATGTAGTCAATGTGATATGAGCAAGGATGGTGACAGGCAGCAGCGATCCAAAGTAGCCTAAAACAGGAGTCACCACCCCTCCAGGAATGGAGCAGCAAAGAGGGAGGTGACTAGAGGATGAGGGAGCAAAGCTGCACCCATATTTACAGCTGCTCCATACCACTCTAATTCCCAGCAGCATTGGAGTCTTACAGAAGCGCTGACTCTGTGAACTGTGCCTGTGAAGGATCGAGGCTGCCTACTCCTTTGAATCACCCTGAAACACCCCTATAATCTGTGAAAAAACTCTTCCATGAAGTCAGACCCTGGTGCCAAAAAGGCTGGGGACCACTACTCCAAATTATGTTGTTTTATTCTGAATTAATCGGCTATCACCCCAACAGTCAGATTGCTATGGATCTCACAGACCAGTTAGTCTGGCCTGGCCACTTTCTGTGCGGGTCACTACATTACTTCAGAAACAAATACCTAAAATTAATAAAGAATAAATATCCAAATCTTAGAAATGGAAACATATGCTACACATTCATATTCGGAAAGGTTTGATGTGTATCAGAAACATCTTACAAATGTTCAAATATCCTTACACTTCATGGCACTCCACCTACAGCAAAGCAGCATCACAAGTCCTTATGCCCTTCATCATCAGCCCCCATAGAGGTCTCTGTGGATATCTGCCTGGATCTGGACATCCTGAGACCAGGTTAACAAGTGACACGGCAGTGATTTCAACAAATGCTTAGCAAAGCATAGAAATGCATTGAAGAGTATACTTGGAAGCAGATCAAGGACTACCATGCAGTGAATCAAGAAAATACTAAACAATGGTTTGGGCTTTTAAAATGACTAATTTTTAAAAATGAATTTCTTTCCCCTATTTATTATGACCATTGCTCTCTGTTCTCATCATGCCAAAAAATATATAATTAGCAGGATGAGTAATTAGTTAGTGAGCAACCAGATGGTATGGATGAAAGATACTGCCTAAGGATGAGGGACAAATGGAAACAGCAGGCATCTAACCAAAAGGAGAATGTCAGTGCCGTCAGGTCACGTCACTGTATGAATTCTACTGATTGCATGTACAATTTAAAGACAGAAATAAAATAGTAACAGACTTCCCACTGCAACCTCAGAAGTAGAGCTGGTTGGGGCCCCTGCACCATAATGGGCCAGCAATCCCTGGCCACCCCACAGCACTGACACATACCTGTAACAGACACTGTCAGTGCAGGGGCTGTGGGCCCTGACAATGACGAAAACATGCTGAAAGTGGGATCTGATGTTTTTTGGGCTGAATGGCTGTGCTCCAGGCTCTTGGAAAACAATTGTTACAATGTCATTTCCAATGTGCCGCTTCCGTAGGAGCTGCAGAAAAAATAAGCAAGCAACATAATTTATGGTTGTGAATTCCCCAATTCCTTTGTGCAACTATGCTTATTTCTTGCTAATCATTACAAACAAGAGTAGGTATGCTATACCATTAGCGTCAATATTTCAGCCTGTCTTATCATTCCCTCAATGAATATGGAAATGGATATTCTGAACTTTGCATAAAAATACAGTCATTCAAATACTACATCAAACCAGTATCTAGATTATTATGCCAAATTCCAGCATCATCTCCAAATCCTCAGTTTCTGTAACAGTCTCATTCCATTTTCACCTATGAAAGAAATTTACCATGGGGAAGATTTTTAGAAATGAGACAAGCTAAAATAATTACCATGCAATTTATGTTCTGGCTTAAATGACTTTATTTAAAGAGAATATAGATAAGGTGTTTTCTGAAGACTTTCTTGTGCTTCAAGCTGGAAATGTAGGCATTAATATTCCACAGTATAGTAAAGATTTAAAGACAGGTTAAATTTCAGTTTTTAACAGCTTCTTTAATTACAGTGAAAGCTGCTTACGATCGCCTTCTGTTTTGTTAAATGGTGCTTCATACAGGCGTTTTCAAATATAGGCACTCCAAAACACGCTAGGTCAGCATCTTTTCAGGAGGGGTTTACAATGCAATTTAATAGCATAAAGAAAAGCTGAATAAAATTTTTCTCACATTTATTTTATGGAAGTTCTTTAAAAAGAAGAACTACATGTGACATGCAAACATTATAACACTTTTTGAAAAATTTTTTTCCAATGATATTAAGGTACACAAATTATGTGTCAGTAAAATCAGTGATCTAGTATTAACTGCTGCTGGCTGGGAGAAACAATACCCTTTTAGATTAGGATTGAGAATCGGGAGTTTGAATGCTTTGGAAAGGTACTTTTAACCTCAAGAATCTGAAACGTTCCAAATTATCTTCCACTGATGAAACAGTTTATTTGATTTCTAAACATGATATATAAGTAGATGTTATGGAAAGGCTGGTCAGTACAGAGACCATAACAATAATTAAAAATTATTAACATGCTCAGGATCTTGAACATAACCAAAATAGTACCAATCTATGGACTGCATATTGTTCTTGCATAAATAACATCTCTTTCATGCTGTCATTCTTTCAACATGTCTGATGTATGAAATTAACATCTTAACAAAGAGCCCAACAGAAACAAATCCATTTATCTGTTACATAATGAAACACTGTACATTTTTTTTTTTTCGAGACAGGGTCTCACTTTGTAGTTCAGACTGGCCCTGAGCTCACTATGGAGCCCAGGCAAGCCTCAAACTCAGCAATCCTCCTGTCTCTGCCTCCGGGAGTGCTGGGATTACCGGCGTGAGCCACCACGGCCGGCACTGTGGTATGTGGTATTGATGGCTGGTGGGTATGAGTCACCACACCCAGCATTGTATGTGGTTACCGGGATCGAACTCAGGACTTTGCACTTGCGACGCAGGCACCGGAACCACTGAGCTAAATCTCCGGCCTGAAACACTGTACGTTTTAAAAATACAAGCACAAGTACTTTCCATTTTTTCCAAGCATAAAATCTCCTAAAAGAAAATTCATTAGCTAGAGAATAAAAATTTCTTAATATGTAGCAATACCAATTACTTTGTCATTCAGATTTAGGACTCCAAAATTTCTGCCTTAAATTGACCACAAAATTAAATAATTTAAATAGCTGCCCACTTAAATGTCAATTTATTCTACCCAGCAGTCTAACTTGGTTACAAACAATCCAATCTTGTTATTAAATATTTTATCCTGCAGCTCGATCATGTTCTATTAGTCCAACAACTGATAAAAATTTGTATCTATTTTAAGGTGACTGGACCACTCATTCTGATACCTATGAAAATGAGTGTTAGTTCTTGATCCTAAAATTCAATTTGGTATCATTTTCTTTGAAACGTTAAAAAATATCACACAGTCTCTAAAACAATACTGCCAATGTCCAATGTCACTCCTAATTTTCACATTTTACCACCTCATGTTTTAGTATTTCAGTAGATACTATGCTTTTAGATATTTTTTATGAGACAATAAAATTTCTTAATAGTTATCACACTGTGCATCATCTTAGTGACTGTGGTATATGCACTACAGTTGTTATTTAAGATCCTTGCTCCCTTCTGATGAAAGTGTTGAGAGAACATTATTCTGAGATTCTACTGACAATTACTGTGACTGTCTCCAAGGCAGCACACTAACTCTCCTTTGAAATCTAAATGTAACATCAGCACACTCCCACTCTGTGCACTGGCCTCTCAAGAAGAAACTTCACCCACTTCTGTATATTTTCTGTAACCCTGCAGAGTTAATCACCATGATTTCAACTTGCACTTCAGATTTCATGGAACCCTCATTTCCCGTGGGTGAAAAGCAAATGATTAATACGCAAAGCCATCCAGTTGGCTGTTCACCTAGAATTTGTGTCTCTTCATTTGTTTTTCAGCTCATTTGCTATTCCTTACTTCCACAAAGCACAAAGCTTCCTGCTGCTGTGGCAGGTGCAACACTAAATTCTGGTTTCAGATTTTACGAACGTGCCACTTAGGCTTCTAAGAAAAATGAAATAAAGGGAGAAGACACACATAGTACATGTTCTCTTACCTGTTGCTTGTTATTAGGTGTGTACGGCAGCATGGTAGAAACATGGAACATAATTTCATAGTCTTTGTATGTTGTATACAGAGAATGGGTTCCAGTAGAGTCAGCTACGGTTAACAAAAATACATAAGGATGAAATAACTATAAGAACAGGAAAAATAGTTTGAGAAGCAAAACATCTTACACAAGACCTATTACAGACAGGATCATTGCCCTTTTAAAAAGACCCTGTTTGGCAGTCTAGTGAGGCATATGGGTTGGGTTTCTTTTCAGAATATTTGTGAATGCATGCGATAATTATGTATAACTTTAAAAAAATCAATTATATTGAATAATTTGAAAATATGCTATACAGAAGGTTTATGAGATTTAGCAACTGATGTAAGATGTAGTGTAATTCTGAAGCCATGATGAGCAAAAACAGTATTTTGAGATATTTCCAATAATAATATATGAAAATATCTGCTTACCATTGGCAATACAAGTATAGCTTATGCTACTCTGGTATGTTTATAATTGAAGGAACTGCTAAGCTTTAAAGTCAGTGAAAGTAAAAATAAAACTATTTCCCAAGCAATTTCATTGACTTATTCTGTCCATAGACATCAAGTTAAGAACCTTTTTGCTAATACGTGGCTCACAAACTTAATTCTTTCCATAAGTCTAGCTATGAATCAAATCAAAATTCCCCATAAGGTCAACACTATACCTAACCATTGAATTTGATTCAGTTCACAACCATTTGGCTTCCAACCAGAATTGAACCACTGTATGTCTAACTCAAAGAGGAAAACACAATCTTTGTTACCTAAGTCAAAATCAGTATTTCAGAATCACTGGACCTATAAATACCTGGAAACCAGTGATAGTTTTTACCTTCCTTCTGAAAGGGAACTATACCACTGTATGTCTAACTCAAAGAGGAAAAAACAATCTTTGTTACCTAAGTCAAAATCAGTATTTCAGAATCACTTATACCCATAAATACCTGGAAACCAGTGATAGTTTTTACCTTCTGAAGGGAATATCTGTTTAAATTTCAAAGACCTGGGCTTAATAAGTTAAAAAAATGAACGGAAGTGGATTCATTTTGAGTAAATGTAAGCCTCCCTCAACTCTATTTCCAGGACAAGAACACTGCTGCACTTGAGGAACGATGCCATATGACGAAGGCACATACCAAAATTAAGTACATAAAACATAACCTGGGGGGGCTGGTGTAAAGGCCAACTTGCAGCCCACGCCCAGAAAACTGCTCAGTGAGTGTGGGTGTCCAAAGAGAAATCTATTTTTAAGAAACACTCTAGGGACGAAGCTTTACTGCCCTTAGGTACTGCTCCAAGTATAGTCTGAGACTGTAACTTGCAGACAGCTTTATTTAGAAAGATGTTCTAGAGTCCCAAGTTTCAAGTATAGACTTATTGGAGGAACTTAATTTTGAAACCAAGAAAAAACTCAAAAGCTTAAAAACAAGCTAAATATGTAACAAAGACTACCTTTAAAAAAACAGAAAAATTAGGTACCAGTGTATTAACTCCCCAACAAAAATCTATAAATATCAGTGACAACTACCACAAAACTGCCTAGTAATATAATAAAGTACTCAATTGAACTATTTAGGATGACTCTTATGTATGAAAAATTTATCCACAGTTAAGAACCCCTGATATAAATACCTATAGAAATGAGTAGACATTTTAAAACTTCAGAGCATCAGTACTGACATATACTGACATCCGTTTCAAGTCATTTTTAAGCAAAATGAAGTAACTAGAAAGAAGACTGACTGTCACTGGAGTTCATTTGTTACACTTAGCTTCATTACATCTAATTCTAAAAAGATCCCTGTAAGAGAAAGCTGATACAGAAGAAAATCCTGAAGATACTGCTACCTTTAGCCCTTTCTCTGTGTGTCTGATGCCTCAGTTCACAAAAGGTATGCTACTTGACTACCTCTGCTGGGGATCTTTGGAAATCCTACCACTGTGCCACTAACTCAAATAGTGCAGAAATGGTTTCTAAAGATTTAGAGCTTGAAACCAAGGTCAAAACAACAACAAAAATTTCCTCTATGAGGAGCAGGAATTCTAAATTCTTGAAATTACTATTTACATAATGTAGTAGCTAAACTTTACGAGGAAGCATGGAAAAAACGTATTTGCTATATTTTCTAAAAATAAAGCATCCACTGTTTTTAAAATAATTTTTAAAATAATTTTAATGAGTATGAAACCTGTAATACCTAAATTAGTAGATGACAAGACAACATTGAATAATATAAATGTAAGAATATCCTCAGGTGCTTTGAGAAGATGTAGGTAAGTGATAGCATTTTTTTTTTTTTTGGAGATGGTCTCGCTTTGTAGTTCAGGCTGACCCTGAGCTCACTATGTAGCCCAGGCAAGCCACCGCAAGCTCATCAATCCTCCTGTCTCTGCCTCCCGAGTGCTGGGATTATAGGCGTGAGCCACCACGCCCGGCACTGTGGTATGTGGTATTGATTGCCGATTGCCGGTGGGCATGGGTCTCCACGCCCAGCATTGTATGTGGTCACTGGGGATTGAACTCAGGACCTTGCGCTTGTGAGGCAGGTGCCGGAACGACTGAGCTCACCCTCTGGCCCAAGTGATAGCATTTTTAAGCATTCTTATTCAAAGACAGTTATGAAGGATTTGGTAGGTTTGTAAAAATGTTTCAAGTACAGTCAATGTCACAGTCAACCTTAGCTTTTCTTTTTGACTCAACTCTTTTGGAAAATTGAATGACAAAGATATGAAACTCTGATTACATTTTCCTGATTGAGATTCATACAACTATCTCTTGGTTACAAAAGACATGCTTAAGAAAAACTTGGTGAAGGGAAACAACACTTTGCAATTTGATTTTTGAACAGTTCCTAGTTTTAAATAGCTACAAACACAAGCATAAGTAGATACAAACTAATAAAGTCAATAGAATAAAGCTTGAACTTATTTTATCAATGTTTATACCACATAACAAATACAAAGCACAATCACTCATTGGTTATGGGACTGATTCTTCTCCATAGTTCGAAATGTTATAGAACCTCAGTGCTGGGGACAATTCATTTAAAATCCTGATAGTGAAATCAAGCAAATCTCACACTTATATCTTTTTTTTTTTTTTTTGAGACAGTGCCTCGCTTTGTAGTTCAGGCTGGCTCTGAGCTCACTATGTAGCCCAGGCAAGCCTTGAACTCAGCAATCCTCCTCCCTCTGCCTCCTGAGTGCTGGGATTACAGGCGTGAGCCACCACGCCCGGCTCACACTTATATTTTGACTCAAGAATGCGACACAGAAGCTTATGATGAAGCAGAAGCACAGCAGCAGCAAAGTGTGTACTTTTGGAACACAGGCACGTGTCTGAGATGAGGCACATTTCAGACCCTGAGACACTGCTTCACTCATTCACTAACCAAAGTTGTTGAGGAAACTAAAAAATACCATCTGTTCTGGTATCTTCCATATTTACTAACTTTTAAAGTGTATCCCTAGCTGTGGTTAAGAGAGGTTCCTTTACTTCAGTGAGGGTGGGATCAGAAATGTTTAAAGTATTACTCTTTGCTATGATAGGCAAATTCATACTGTGTTCAAGGAATGTACCTGGGGCTCAAGGTTTCTCCACCTTGCTGACATATTGAGAGAATAGTCTAGAGATAGAATGGGCTGGTACTTAAAAGTCAGCCACTACTGCTTTCTACGCACTGTTTAGGCTGTAAGACATCTGAAATGATATGGTAATCCTGCAAGGTTAGAGGATTTATTTGGAATGCAACAGATGTCACCTGTTATGTGACCAAAACCAAGTCATTTCAGATCTCTCTACTCATCAATATTCTCAATGCCACAAAGATTCAGTGAAATAAAGTATACAGAAGTGCTAGCCCAAAAAGGAGGCTGAGGAAAATGTGTTGGTCAGAATTTAAATTCTGTTCAGTTAAGGAAAAATAATGTAGTTTCCCTAAAAAGAATCTTTTTATTCATTCATCAGTTTCTGGAACTTTAAATAGCCCTGTGCATGTACAAACCATGTACACGGTGCCTGGTTTTATCTTTTCCCCTATCCAAGTTTACATATTACCAATAAAGGATTTTTTTTTATGGAAAACTTAAGACCCTGCTAAGACCCTGAATTTCAGCTACCTTTATAACACTGCTGAAGGATGGAAAAGGAACTAAGCATTCAATAGCACAGCAAATTCACAAGGACTGGGTCTGAAAGAATGCTTTGCAAAGGGCTTCTAAGTCTCCTGTGTGCTGACCGATAAACAAGATTCAGGAAGGAAATAATTTCCCAAATAATAACACAAGTGCATAGTTTTAAATGAGGGTGGTCTCCAGCTTTCCAATAAACTATTTGGTGGAAAGCTTATTTTTGTATTTATTGTACCAAGAGGGAATGGTCATTTCCTAGAAATTATGTCATCCAAGTAAGAAAACGAAAAGATCCATTACTGACATTTTCTTTATTGCAGAAATGTTCCTGCCCATTACATATTTATTATTAGTTTGTTTGCCACTAGTACTTATTTCTGAGATAAGGATTTGGACTTTGTACAGATAATTATGCAAAAGAAGAGAGTTCAATAGTTCAGTCAACTCTTCCCCCTTCCTGAGCCTCTCCCTTCTGCAGAGCAGTACCATACCCCAAACACAGTCATAACACAGGATAAGTAAGGCTTAGTTTCTGACAGTTTGAAACACTTGGCCCAAGGGCTGGAGAAAGGTAAAGACAGCCAAAAGGCCAGGCCTGGGATTCATGGTTAAGCTTTCTCTGAATGCTTAACTAAGTGTACCATTGGGGTCTGTTCTATTTTCTGTATTCTTACTAGCTACCTACCCTGGGGCATGTTAGTTAATCTAAAGAAGCTGGTTCTGTAAAATGAGGTTAACAGCTATCTAGCAATTTTGAGGATTAAATCAGAGCATGCATGTGTATGTGTGCATGTGCCTGCTTCCAGATTATATCAGGGTCCTGTGTAACAGGATTCACTGTCTCATTGTAAGTAATATAAAAATGGATGAAATACCTGATCTAACTCTCCAACACTGGGCAAGTGGCAGAATTAGATACTGGTCCCTAACAAAAACAATGAAAAAAGGTGATCCCTTTTAAAAAGAAACCTTCTCCACTGTTGGTGGGAATGTAGACTAGTATAACCACTATGGAGACCAGTGTGGAGATTCCTCAGAAAACTAGGATTAGAGGTTCCATTTGACCCTGCTAGTCCATTGCTGGGGATATACACAAAAGAATTACAAGATTCCTATCACAGTGATATTATGTGCACCCATGTTAATAGCAGCTCAGTTTGTGATACCTAAATCTTGGAAACAACCCAAATGCCCATTAACTCTAGACTGGACAAAATGGAGTATTACTCTGCCATAAAGAATGATGAAATTAAATCATTTATACTCAAATAGACATACCTTCAGAACATACTCATAAGTGAAATAAATAGGTCACAGATGTGCAAATATCATATATTTTACTTGGGCATATATATGCCCAAGTAAAAATTCAACATAACAATACAGACATAAAATGACGAAACAGTCACAATATCATTATGTAATAACAAAATCCAGAAATAGCTGGGCATGGTGGCTCACACCTGTAATCCCAGCACTTCAGAGGCAGAGACAGGAGGATTGCTGAGTTCGAGGCTTGCCTGGACTACATAGTGAGCTCAGAGCCATCCTGAACTACAAAGTGAGACCCTGTCTCAAAAAAAAAAAAAAAAAAAATCCAGAAATACTAAGTAAAATATAACCCAAAGCAAGAAAAGAATCCATTAAAAGCCAAAAAGAGATGAGATCGCAGAGAAAAACTTGAAAATGATAAAAACTCTAGCTCTGACAGTGGTAATATCTTAAGGGAAGTTTAACTAAATTAGGTTAATAATGAATTAATACACTATGAAGAAAAGAAAAACAAAATGAGCTTGAAGACATATACTATGGTTTAGATCTAAAATGTCTCCCTAAAAGTAGTGGCAGCAAACCTATAGCACACATATTTATTATTTAGTTGTTTTTTTTTTTTTTTTTTTTTAAACAGGTCTCACTTTGTAGTTCAGGCTGGCCCTGAGCTCATTATGGAGCCCAGGGAAGCCTTGATCTCTGTAATCCTCCTGCCTCTGCCTCCTGAGTGCCTGAGTCCTGTAAAGGCATGAGTCTCCACACCTGGCTATTATTTGTTCTTTTAAAACAAAAGACATTAATGGATGAGTTTTTTTTAAAATTAAAGCCGTATTTTTTAAAATTAAAGCTGTATTCACTTTTAATTGGAGCACTGGTGCTTTGGAATAAACAAGTTTTGGGATACAGTTTGGGCACTTGTCTCTAAAAGGT
Source organism: Thryonomys swinderianus (assembly GCA_004025085.1). NCBI lineage: Eukaryota > Metazoa > Chordata > Mammalia > Rodentia > Thryonomyidae > Thryonomys > Thryonomys swinderianus. Next base: position 37,893 of record PVIC010007720.1, on the reverse strand, counting down.
TTGCCATCGCTGTCCTAAAGTTTCATGTATTTAGGGGTAGGGATTTCAGGAAGTGATCAAGAGCACAGGATCTCTATATTCACAAGTCCACAAAGTAGAATCTTTCTTCTGGCTGTAACATGGCCATTCAAACCTGCAGAGGTGTCAGGGGCTGGTTATTGCCTATTAGTTCATTACTTAATATGGGTTGACATGATGAGGCTAATGGTCTCCTCCAGCTATCCCTTTTAGCTTAGGATAAAGGATAATTTTGCATATTGCTATATTGGAGTTTTCAGTAAAAGTACTTTCCTGCTTCTTGATCACTTTGGTTTGGACAAGGTCTGAATGTGTCCCTGAAGGGAGCATGTCCTGGAGGCTTGTTCCCCAAGGTAGTGGTATTAAGAGGTAGAACTTTAGAAGGTGGGATCTATCGGAAGGTGAGTAGGTCATGGGGAAATGGTCCTTAGAAAGGATTACTACTAATCTCACAGAATGAGTTAGTTTCTAGAATAAACTTATAATAAGGGAAGACCTACCACCCCTCTGGCTTCCTGTGCAATCGTGCGACCTTTCCCACATGCACCACGAAGCCTGGAACTGAGCAGAAGCTGGCACCATGCTCTTGGGCCTTCCTTATTATGAACTGAATAAACTTCTTTTCTTTCTCAGTATCCAGCCCCCAGTATTTTGTTATACCAAAGGAAAATGAACTAATATATACATGCTGAAATAGCCAGAAGGAAACTGAACCCTTCTCAGGAGATTTGACTAAAAAGGTTTAAGTGTTTTTCAGAGGGAAGAATTTAGTAAAAAAGGATGCTTCTTTAGGAGTGTTATGTAAGTTTCTAACTGCAGGAAGAGGCAGGTTGCCAACACAGGTTCATCTCCCTCTGGCCTTCAAAGAAACTGATATACTGGGACAAAATGTGCACAAACTGCTTACTCCTCTGCCTTACTAGATGCCACATTACTTAGCTATAACCCAGCTCTACATTTCTAATATTAGCCTTGATCCTGAAGGGGTGGCTAAGAATGTGTAAGGAACAAACAATACACAATCTTATCAGCTTCCACACTGACTGTCCATTTACACAACCAGGGAACTCAGACATTTTCTTGTTTGATCCTTTCAACAGTTCTTTGTGGTGATAATTTATACAATACAAAAATTGGGACAGCATGAATGAATTGTACAGGATGAATATCAGAATAGTTAGATGAATAGAGTTTAAGGGCATATAGAGATTTAACATTTTATGCAGTTGCAAGCTGAGTGTAGAACATTAAAATAATATTTAAGAGGCTGGGCTATTTATGGCTTTTAATAGTCTTTCCTGCATGTCGTTTCCAAGTTGGCAACAGCAAAACCATGGCAACAGGAAATTCTTCCCTGCAGCGGAGTTTATGAATGCTTTTCTGTTTTCATGACTCAACTCCTTATTTAATTTCCTGTACAGAAAATCAGAGAGATTACTATGAACTGCCATACAGATGTGCCAATCTAAAGACCCTCAAAGAAAAAGAGATCACAGGTGTCTATGGATGAATTTTAAAATAAAATTTAAAACTGCCTCCATGTGGACATGCAGAAGTCAGTGTATTCTATTAAAATAGATAAACTAACTAAACTATTGATGACTTGAGGTATGGAGAATCTTACAAGTTCATGTGCCCTAGTTAAATGAATTGCTTCATTATTGTTCCTTTAATCAACAAAGATCAAAGCTCAAAAGTCTAGTTCCTCAGTGATTAAGATAGACTTTGGATATTAATAGTAGCAACAAGTATCTCCTAGATATTAAAAATATGAAAATATGCAAGACAACTAGACAAAGGCTGATTAGTCACACAAAAGCATGTAGATTCTAAAATAAGTCAATGAAAGCAAAAAATGCTGGGGCCTATACTCAGATAGCAGTAAGCTTCTACAGTTTTAAACCTCTACCACTCATTTAAGTGTAATGAAATTTACAGCATGCTATCCAGGAGCAATTCTGTACAATCTGTGTCCACTGCCTGTTACAGTCTCATATAAGCTACTCTGAGCATGTTCAACTGTGCTGGAGCCACATCTTCCTCTTCTGGCTCTCTCTCCTTCCTTGCCAGACTGCTTTTTGTAATGAATGGCAGTGTTGTTTTATGGATGATTTAGCAGATGTGCATCAGCACAGCAGGGAGAAAACAAGCATGGGAGGAGGATGTCAGTACTTCTTACTTTTGGTATCAAGCTGTGCACGATACTTCTCAAATCCTTTTAGCCGAACTCGTTCTCCAAGTAGCTGCAGGAATTCCTCAAAGGCCGGGCCCGCTGATTCGTTGTTATACATTTCTTCTTCAGTGCTCTGTCCAGCTTTGCAGTACATGATACCAACTTTCTGCTGATAGTTTAGCTGTAGAGGGAGGCAACACAACACAAGTAAATCCAGGCACATATACCCTGCCCACTTCAATTACTCCAATGCTAATAAGCTTTCTAGCCACATGACTAGCAAACAGCTAACATTCCTCTTCTCTTGAAATCTCTCTGTTTTAGTTCTCTTGTCTCTTACCCAAAGACTATAGTGGAACAGCATTTATAATCCTCATGAGTTAAGAGCAAAGAGCAGAAAAGTAAATAAAAATTTCCTGTATTTCAAGATCATAAATCATTAGAAAAGATGTGGTATTTTAGGAAATTTCTTTTAATAGGTGACAAAAGTACAAAAGGAGGCTTTAAATAGTGGTCTGACAACAGAACAGCTCTTCCCCTTTTAAAAAGTGAAGGGTTTATAAAAGTTTTACAGCAGATATCCATTTTATAAAACCTACTAAAAATAAATTTTTTCATACTAAAAAAAGTTCATTAATATTCTTTCTTTGCAGGAGGGGTAAAATTAAAGATGACCTGTTATTTACTATTATTTGTTGAACACATTTAATTGTAAACCTTAGTTATCTTTGTTAAGACACTAGCAGTATCAACAGTGGACTGACAAGCTGGCCATGGTGGCCTACGCCTGTGGTACATGGTGAGTTCAAAGTCAATTCGAATTACACAGACCTTGTCTTAAAAACAAAACAATCTGGGCCCACCAGTAATCAAAACCACATTACCTCAGTGCCGGGCGTGGTGGCTCACGCCTGTAATCCCAGCACTCCCCGAGGCAGAGACAGGAGGATTGCTGAGTTCCAGGCTTGCCTGGGCTCCATAGTGAGCTCAGGGCCAGCCTCAACTACAAAGCGAGACCCTGTCTCAAAAAAAAAAAAAAAAAAAATCTGGGCCGGAGGGTTAGCTCAGTGGTTCCGGCACCTGCCTCGCAAGTGCAAGGTCCTGAGTTCGATCCCCGGTAACCACATATACTGCTGGGCGTGGAGACACGCCCACCAACAATCAACACCGCATACCACAATGCCAGAAAAAACAAAAAAAACAAAAACAATCTCCCCCAAACAAACACCCCAATGTACTTAGAGAAATTTCTTTTTAAAAGGCCAAGTATCTGGAGAGAATTTTTTTAAAAAGAGAGCTTTGTACTGGCAAATCAATAAGTGGCATATATTTCTTACTCAAGTACAGCTACAATGAAGTTCAAGATTTAAATGTGCTGTAACAATAATCAAAACAGTCAATCACCATTGAAAAACCTAGTCATTCTGTAAACTAATTTTTTTTTTTTTTTTTTTTGCAGTTCAGGCTGGCTCTGAGCTCACTATGTAGCCCAGGCAAGCCTCGAACTCAGCAATCCTCCTGTCTCTGCCTCCTGAGTGCTGGGATTACAGGCGTGAGCCACCATGACCGGCACTGTGGTGTGTGGCATTGATGACTGGTGGGCGTGAGTCTCCACGCCCAGCACTGTATGTGGTTACCCGGGATCGAACTCAGGACCTTGCGCTTGCGAGGCAGGCACTTGGAACCACTGAGCTAAATCTCCGGCCCATCTGCAAACTAACTTTTGAGATATTGGTCATTTAACAAAAAAGTTTGCAATATGAAAATTTAGTTTTCTAATTATTCTCTGCCATCAGGACAATTGTTAGCACTCATTCCTGTTTCCAGAGTGGTACTGCTACCACTACATAGGAAATTTTCACCTAATACAAAGAAAGGGGAAGGGAGGAGTGACATTTTCCTAGGTGCTGAGACTATAGGTATGTATTCATGGTACCTGGTGAGGTACAATTTTAATAACAACTATTAAATGCCAAATACTGAGTCTAGTGTCTAACTGACATCCCTTCTGATCCTCACAACAGCTCATGAGGCAGATCTTCACTTGGACTGATAAGCAAAGGGAAGACTGAGAACAGCAGAGAATGTGGCCTTAAGGATAGTCCTGAGATGCGGCTCCAGTAAGTATCATAGGGAAGCAGCCAGACTAGTCCTGTTCCATTTCTATCAATGCACAGATAGGTATACAGATTTTATTTAAAATTCTGAAGTTGAAACTAAGAACCAAATTCTGACATTAGTACTTTAATTTATTCTTGTGTGAATATTCATATTTACCCCTGCATAAATATTAATGTGTCTGCTTGTGGAGTGCTGTCCCAGATCCCACTGGTAATATTAATATATAGTGCATGTATTTTATTTCCCTTCTAAAATTTGAAAATTTCCAGGTTATGAAACAGACTCAGCCCCTGTCTTTTAGTGAACTATGACTTATGGACTTGAAGTACCTTTTTAAAGTTACTAAATCAAATGGTTCAAAACAGTCCTAATGTCATGGGGTTTGTGGGGGGGCGGACAAAAACCCTTCATTTGTTTCCTACTCTCATGCACCTGACCTACTTGACAAGGAAGCTCAACAACCTTCACATGACCCACAGGCACCAGTGGTCTCTGGAGTTCTGCAATTGCCACAAACTGGCTTTGCTTTGCTCTTGTGGGCAGAAGATAAAGTTCTGAATCTGAAACTTGCAAACAACTATATATACAGTACTGATATGGGCACTTTTTTTTTTTTTTTTGAGACAGGGTTTCGCTTTGTAGTTCAGGCTGGCTCTGAGCTCACTATGTAGTCCAGGCAAGCCTCAAACTCAGCAATCCTCCTGTCTCTGCCTCCAAGTGCTGGGATTACAGGCATGAGCCACCACGTCCGGCACTGTGGTATGTGGTGTTGATGGCTAGTGGGTGTGAGTCTCCACGCCCAGCATTGTATGTGGTTACCGGGGATCAAACCCAAGACCTTGCGCTTGCGAGGCAGGCGCTGGAACCACTGAGCTAACCCTCCGGCCTGGGAACTTTTTTTTTGAGAGAGGGTCTTGCTTTGTAGTTCAGGCTGGCCCTGGGCTCACTATGTAGCCCAGGCAAGCCTCAAACTCAGCAATCCTCCTGCCTCTGCCTCCTGAGTGCTGAGATTACAGGCGTGAGCCACCACGCCTAGCATTTATGGGAACATTTTTGAATGAACATAGGAGTCGACACCATTGCTGCTTCACTTTGACAGGAATACCTTTGGAACTTTTTTGTGTGCTATACACAGAAAAAAGCAAAACAAAAAACCGAAGGTAAAACCTGCTGTACACCACTGACACTTATCCCCTTTCTCAGTGAGCCTGTTTCTAATGCCTGAATGTGGCTAATGCTAGCAGAGGAACTCCCACAGGTAAGGGCTCATCCTGGCTTTAGAGCTGAGTACCCTATAGGGCTTAACAAAGTGCTAGTGTTTGGCCCTGTGTCTATTACAAAGGGAGTCTAAATACTGCTGGATCCCAGGACCAGCCCTCATGTGACTTTCCCTGCAGGGAGAACTATCTCAGAGATAAAGTGATCTGGAGGAGGAGGCTTTCAATCCTATGTGGCGTGGCTGTGCCTCCCAGTTCAGCCTCCACAGGGAAGAATGCAAAACAAGTCATCGTGCTCCCTGGAAAGCATGACAGTGTCACTGGATTTGTGTCTGCTTTTAAAAAAACTTCTTAGATAAAGGTCTAACATTTCACCATGTAACATAAAGGATTCATTTATCTTAAAAAAATTTAAAAAGAGTGCACTGTTGAAAGATAAGTAAGGAAATCTCCCCAAGCAATGGACAAGCAGACTCCAAGGACAATGAGACAATGTACCCTTTCTTAGCACAGATTTCTTATACTCTGGTGAGCTCCGCCTATGCACAGAAGAAACTGGTTTTGCTAGTTTAAAAGGAGAACTCCTGTAAGGGAATTAAGAAATTTCTTAGAATGCCAATTTCCTCCAGGCTGAAACTTTGCCAATGTTGCCTGCTTTACCCTCCCAGGGCAGTGGTGTTGAACCAATGGTATGCGGGCTACAGAGAACTATTTATCATCACTGTCCTAGGGTAACAATATGACTGTGTCCTTGATTTTTACTCCAATTATATCATTTACTCCAAATGTAGGTGACATCTCTACACTTAGGCTTCTTGAATCCTTGGTTAGTAAGTAGCCATATTCCCTGACAATATGAGAAGTTGGTGAAGAAGTTATGTAAATGTGACATGAAACATTTTAAGAGAAGGGCCAAATACCAATGAGTGAAAGCTATGACTTTGGGAATTTCGGTTATGAGGTTATCTAAATCATAACTTACTTTCTTTGAACAAACACATCTGTGTTAATGACTGTAAATATAATGCTCAAAATAGAGTAATGGGGCTGGAGATTTAGCTCAGTGGTTCTGGTGCCTGCCTCACAAGGGCAAAATCCTGAGTTCAATCCCTGGTAACCACATACAATGCTGGGTGTGGTGACTCATGTCTACCAGCAATCAATACCACATACCACAGTGCTGGGAGTGGTGGCTCACACCTGTAATCCCAACTCTCCGAGGCAGAGGCAGGAGGATTGCTGAGTTCAAGGATTGCCTAGGCTACATAGTAAGCTCAGGGCCAGCCTTAACTACAAAGGAGACCCTGTCTCAAAACCAAACCAAACCAAAACAAAACAAAACAAAAGTAACAACGATACCCAGAACCATCTTAGGAACAGATTTTGGGTAAACCCACTGTTTAGAAGTTTGCTTTGGATAATCTCTAGCTCATTTCATAATGTGACTGTAATGACATCATGCAGAAAAGCTGTTCATATGGAGCCCTGATGGAAGTGTTTGGGGACTAAACATGTTGCTATTTATAAAACATGATTATGTCCAACAGGACAAAGGCTGTATCTGAGATAAAAGTCTTAAATTATCAGCAAAATATCTTTGAACACGTACCAACAGGAATGTGGGTTTCCTGCAACTAAGCACCAACAATACCTAAATTTTCTCTTTTTCTCAAAAAATAGGCACTTCAACACAAGTATACATAAATAATCCAATTTTTAAACTTTAAAAAGTTATTTCACATTGTCATTAGCACTCCTGAAAACTTCTCCCTCCTTTCAAATATACCTATTCAACCATTCTTGCCCCTTTCTGAAACAGTTTTGCAATTCTTCTTTTGTGAATGTCTGTAGGAGTAATAAAAAGTAGGATGAATAATGCTGCTGAGTGTTATGTGACAGAAAAGCAGGCTCTTCAAAACATTATGGTGTGTCCTTATCTGCTGGATCTGGCACCCTGCAACTTCTGGTTTTTCATAAAAGTCAAAATGACTATGAAAGGTAAATGTTTTGAATAGACTCAAGGCACTGAGGTAGCCACAGCAGTGTAACTAAAGACACTTTCACAAAGTGGCAAGAATTATGGGATACATGTGTTAAAGTAAAGATATTATAATTTGAAGGGGATTAATGGCAATATGTCTTTTACTCTAATAAATTTTTGAAAAACAAATTTTAAACATTCACCATATTTTTCAGTCACACCACGTACAGACAGCACATTCTAAATCTGAAAACTCAAAATCTGCATTATTCTAAAATCTGAAACTTTTTCAGTGAGAGATGACACTAAAAGTTTCCTACTTTGAGCATTTTGAATTTTAGTTTAGGGATATTCAACCACTAATGTCTATGCAAATATTTCAGAATACAAAAAACTGAAATCCTAGACTTTAGGTTCCAAGTATTCTAATTAAAGGTGAACTCTATCTAACTACAACATGAATTACATCACCCTAAGGTCCTGGAAAGATTGCTAATCAAGTTAGTGCTCTTCACCAGAAGAAACAGACACACAAAACCAAGTTCTCAGAGACCTTTCAAGAAGTCTTACCTTTCTACCCCGGCTTGCCTGGCATCATAGCCACAAGGAAGTCACTGGGGTTACAGAACACAGAGACAATCCAGTTGTTACAATGCATTTAGTATTTTGATGTCTAATCTGTAAGTTTTTGAAGTTTGAAATTCTAGAGGCCTTTTGTTTTTCAACAGTTTTCCAAGTGTGGTTTGTGAGACATTTTTTGGAAAGGCTATAATGCATTCAGAACTATCTTCACGGTACTATCAAGAGGGCATTCACTTTTTTGCTGATGTTTACATGGATGCTGAGCTAAACTGCCACCATCTAAGGCAGGAATCAAGCCAGCAGCAAACTTTATAAGCATTCATTGTTCAGTATTCTTTTTCCCTGCTGTATACTCATCCCCTCTCCAGTTATGAATGTACTTGAAGTAATGTAGCACTGATTTTATCATATCCAGACATAAGTACATAGTTTTTACTATTCTTTGTGATAAAATATGTAGTATGCACAAAAATTTATTAAGGAAATAGGAATTATAGCTAATACCATAAGAGGATGGATGTGTTCAAATGAGTATGAGCTGAACTAGTTTTGTTTTTTTTTTTTTTTTTTGAGACAAGGTCTCACTTTGTAGTTCAGGCTGGCCCTGAGCTCACTGTGGAGCCCAGGCAAGCCTCGAACTCATCAATCGTCCTGCCTCTGCCTCCCGAGTGCTGGGATTATAGGTGTGAGCCACCAAGCCCGGCTGAGCTAGTTGTTTTATTCACAGAAGACTATGTGTACGCATAATGATCTCCCCCAAAGATACTTACCCCTAATCCCTTCATCCTGTGACTATGTAATATTACATGGCAGAAAAGACTAAGGTTACTAAGGTAAGCGAGATTACTAATCAACACATAGGGAGAGTGTCCTGGATTATCCAGGTGGGCTCAACCAGAATAAGGTCCTCAAGAGTGGGGGAGGGAGGCAGATGAGGAAGGACTATCCACGGGGACTGACAAGGGAGACAGGGTAGAGGGATGCAGTACTGCCTGCTCTCAAGGCCAAGGGCAGAGAACCATGGGCTTATCTAGATGACAGAAAAGGCCAGATACGAAGCCCTGCGCAGGGGTGATCTCTAAAGGTAGCAATAACAAAACTCAGAACTACTTTCACTTGAAAGAATTACCAACAGCCGGGCATGGTGGCTCATGCCTGTCATATCACCATTCAGGAGGCACTGGCAAGAGGATTGCTATGAGTCTGAACCTATCCTGGACTACACAGTGAGCTCAGGGCCAGCCTGAATTACAAAGTGAGACCCTGTCTTAAAAAACTGAAAGGAAAAAATAAAAGAGCTACCAACACTCTTGGTTATTTGTACTTGCTTGTTTGGCACTTTCTTTATAATAAAAGAGGGAGACTTTTAAGGAGAAAACAACTGACAATATTTCTTGCCAATTATAAAATCTAATTTACAATAAAAATTGAATTTTGGGAAACCTTTTCCTATCGTGATTAGCCAGAAAGCCTCCCAACACTTAAGACTTTTCTAAAAAGAAATACACACATATACATATATGCATATATAAATGTATGGACATTTTGAGTCAATATTTACAAAATCTGCATAAAAGAACCACTATTTTCCAAATGATTGACTCATAGTTATAAAATCATGCATAGATGATTCAGAGTGCACAAAAAAATTTAATTTATCATGGTTTCAAATTTCACATTGCTGTTAATCTTTAAGAAACATTCACTGGGTTTTGGTGCTGCATAAAAAGAAAATAGCCCCAATTATCCAAAAAGCCCTTAAAATACTCCTTTCTTTTCCAAGTACATACATTGTGAGGCCAGATTTTCTTCAACCACTCCAACCAAAATAACAGATTGCCCCAGAACGGGAGCAGAAGCAGATAATGTGGGTCCAACTGCCTACTATTAAGCCAGACATGAAAGGGATTTGCAAAAACGTGCAACAATACTATTTTTTGTACTGATTTTTAAGGAATTTTACAAAAATGTTACTTATATATTAACACATAATTTTATTATTGCTACTTTAAAATGAATTAACAATATTTAAATTTTTCTATGTAGATTTTAATACAGTAAATGAACATACACTGAAGCTCTTTAGCATCCCTTAAGAAGGTAAAGAATTCAGAGTCTAAAAAGTTTGAGAACTGAAACAAAAAAAAGATAATATAATAAAACGCTTAAAGATGTTATCACTGTGCTTTATTTTGCATTTCTTAATGACTAAGAAAGGTCCCTTTCTCATGTACATCGACTAGGAGATGTATATCTGAAGACCCTTTTAAGATTTCTCCCTTTCACCAAAGTTAATTTTCTCTTTATCATTTTGTTTGAGTCTTGGGGTTGAACCCAAAGTTACTCTCTCTCTATATAACTATAGAGTAGTTATAGAACTACATACCAAGTCCTTTTTATCTTTTGAGACAGGGTCTCACTAAATTGCCCAAGCGGACAATTTAGAAATTGCAATTCTGCCTCAATCTCCTGAGTAGCACATCCTACAATGCCAGGCATGGTGGCTCATGTCTGTAACCCCAGGACTCTGGAGGCAGAAGCAGGAGGACTGCTGAGTTCAAGGCTTGCCTGGGCTACACAGTGATCTCAGGGCCAGCCTGAACTACAAGTACAAAGCAAGACCCTATCTCAAAAAAAAAGAATGTATTTTGTTATCACGAGTGGAGTGTTTTAGATCCTATTAACTGATAATGTTGTGGAATTCTATATGTTAATTGTTTAGTTCTATCAATTGTTGATCGAGGGGCATTAAAGTTGTAAACTGCATATGTGTATACCCACCTCTACAGCAACAACTCATTTTCTAAATCTTGGAAGTAATCTATTTGTCTATCAACAGATGAATGAATGAAGAAAGTATGGTATTTATACCATTGGAGTACTGCCCTACACAACAAAGAATGAACTTGAGTTGTTTGTAGGAAAATGGATGAACCTCAACACCATAAGGCTAAGTGAAATATATTTTTTTAAAAAAGCCTAAGTAGCCAGTTGTGGTGGCTCATGCCTGTAATCCCAGCACTTGGGAGGCAGAGACAGGAGGATTGCTGAGTTCGCGGCGGCTTGCCTGGGCACCATAGTGAGCTCAGGGCCAGCCTGAACTACAAAGCGAGACCCTGTCTCAAAAAAAAAAAAAAAGCCTAAGTATCACATGAATTCTTTTATATAAGAAATACACATTAAAAAGCAAAATAAAAATACATAATAGGAAACAGGGAAATAGATCTCTTGCAGAAAGGAAGGTAACACAAAGACGGGAGAAAAGGAATGAGAAAAGAATTAAGATGGGTTATATACATGTACCAACTCCCCACAATTAATGTAATCATATACTGTAGGCATGTACTGATAAATAAAACTTAAAAAGGAACCATTCCTTAAAAAGAAACCATTTTCATATTTACTAAGTGCTAAAAGAAACTGTCAACTGTAATTGTAGATCTGTCAATTCTTTTAGTATTATCCATCTTAATTTTATATATTTCACAGCACTGATTGGCTCATAAACATTTAGGACTGCTATGTCTTTTTAGTAGAATGATCCTTTTACCATTATGTAATTTTGTTCTGACCTGATAATTTGCTTTGCTCTGAATTCTGCTTTATCTGATATTACAGCCAGTACAGTATTATAACCTTTTGTGCTTGAATGGTGTACTTTTCTTGTCCTTCACCTTCATATTTCAAATAAGTTATAATTGGATGATTTTTTAAACCCACTCTACCAATGTGTCCTTTATTATATTTAGATATTACAGATGAAATAATTGTTAGGGTTTAAATTTTCTATTTACTTGTTCTGTTTTTCATTTCTTTATCCTGTCTGAGCATTTAGTAATTTTCATATTTTATTTTATTTTTTGTAGTTTTTTTGAGACAGGGTCTCACTTTGTAGTTCAAGCTGACCCTGAACTTGCTATGTAGCCCAGGCTACCCTTGAACTCACAGCAATCCTCCTGCCTCTGCCTCTGGAGTACTGGAATTACAGGTGTGAGCCACCACACCTGGCATTGTGATATATGATACTAGGAATCGAACGCAGGACCTTGTGGTTACCAGGCAGATACTGTAACCACTGAGCTAAATTCTTGGCCCCTATTTAACAATTTTTTGTTCGTTTGTTTGTTTGTTTGACAGGGTCTCATTTTGTAGTTCAGGCTGGCCCTGAGCTTACTATGTAGCCCAGGCAAGCCTCAAATTCAGCAATCCTCCTGCCTCTGCCTCCTGAGTGCTGGGATTACAGGCTTGAGCCACCAAGCCTGGCATTCCTATTTAACAACTTTAAAAGTTCTATGATGTTTTGTTAAAATTCAGTATTTCTAAATTTATCCTTTCATGGCTGCTCTACCTAACAATGTTTTTATATATGTATCTGATCACTATTGATGTCAATATTTTACCAACTATGTGACATGTAGAAACCATCACTCTTTACTTTTGCCCATTAATACAATAATTGTATTAATTTCTGTATAGACAGTGATAAACACCTTAGGCAGTGTTGTAACTTTTGTTTCAATTACTAAAATAATTGACACATTCAATACTAAAAGCACTGACCAAAATTTTACTCTTTGAACTCTTTCCATCTGGACGTTCTGAGATCCCTTCTTGAATCCTTTCCTTTCTGTTGAAAACTTTCTCTAGATTTTAAACTTTTCCTAGATTTTTAGGGTAGGAGCTGGTGTCCAATTTTCTTAGATTCCCATCACTATCACACCTTGATTTGTCCTTCATTTTCTTTGATTACACAGAATTTTGGGTTGAAAGTTCTTTTCTTTCTGCTTTTAAAAAATGCACAGTATTCACCTACTTCTATCTTCCATTGTTACTGATAAATCTTTCTTTTAAAAATTATTTTCACCTTATAGGTGTCATTACTCATTTGCTTCTTTTAGATTTATGTCTTTAACAAAATTGGAAAAAATCTTACTTCTTTCCTTCTAAGACTCCAGGGTATAAGTGTTGCATTACATATTTTGTTATAGTTCCACAGATTCTGAGGTTCTCTTTTTTGTTTTGAGGCTACTCCCAGTTCAAATTTGGTGATTTCTATTACTCTATCTTCAAGTTCACTAATTGTTTTCTCTGGCCTTTCCACTTTGTTTTTGAGCTGCTTTATTATTATCATTATTATTATTGAGCTGCTTTATCATTATTATTATTATATTATTGTATTTACCAATCCACACATTTCCATTTGTTTTTTATTGATATATTCTATTTCTTTGCTTAGACTTACCTTTATTTTTTCATTTAAAAAAAAAAAAAAAAACCTTGCTTAGTCCTGAGTTCGATCCCTGCTACCACATAACACAAAGCCAGGTATGGTGGCTCATGCCTGTAATCCCAGCACTTGGGAGGCAGAGGCAGGAAGACTGCCATGAATTCAAGGCTAGCCTGGGACACATAGTGAGTTCAGAGTCAGCCTGAACTACAAAGTGAGACCCTGTCTCAAAACAAAACAAAACAAAACAAAACAAAACAAAACAAAACAAAACAAAGCAACAAAAAACCCCTTGCTTATAAAGGCTCACTGATGTGTTCCAATGATGGCTGGTTAAAATCATTCTTACATAACTCTAACATCTACATCATCTCAAGGTTAGCATGTATTATCTTTTTCATTTCCAAACACTATTTTGCTCATGTTGGTATGACCACTGATTTTTATTTCAAATCTGGATATTTTGCATATCATGTCACGTGGCTCAGCCTTACTTGAATCTTCTGTTTTAGAAGGTCTCCTTTATAACAACTCAGCTAAGGAAATGAGGTCATAGTCAGATAGGACTGATAGTCAAGCTCCTTTATTTTTTGCAAGAAAGGAACGGAATTTCTAATTCCCTGCAAGGCCGACAGCGCAGCAGTGCACTGTTCCTGTGCCCTGTGTGACTTCCGCTGATGATGCAGGAAGGTCTGAAGACCCTACGACTGCTGGGTGTGCTAGAAGCTCTGACTCTCCACTGGGCCTCCTATGTCCATCCCTGAAGGGAGTAGGGCAGGGGTCTGCAGTACCACTCCACAAAGGTGAATGTTCCTGCTCCCCACTTAGCTTCCCCAAGCAATCCTGTAGTGGGATGGGAAGGGGTACAGCCCTTCACTACTTTCATGCTTCCCAGATGGAATAGAGAGCCTGTTATTTAAAAGTTTTTTGCTCTTGTTTTTGGTCTTTTGGCTGAAGAAAATAGGTTTTATTGGGGCTTTTTCTGTCTGTGCTTCCTGGGATTTCCAGCATGCTGGCTTCTCTTACTCTAAAACTAGGAAAGAAGCACAAGAAAGAAAACCTGGGGACCTTCCCACTGTGCCACAGCTCAGAATCCAGGTGCCTGGCCAGTCTGCCATCTTCTGTCACTTTTCAGCTTCTTTTTTCTGTTTTCTATTTACTGTCCAGGATTGTTGGCTGTGCTTAGCAGGCAGAATGGGGGAAAGCACAAGTGAAAGTTCTACTCCCTGCAAGGCTTCTGCTGAAAACCCCTGCTGGCATAGCAGAGGTACACTGGTTTTGGAAAGAGTGTTTCCCCCAGGGGCCATTTTTTAAGATTAATTGCCCTAAAGAAAAGAGAAAGTGGCCGGTCAACTTCACTTATCCTACTTTTCCAGAAGCTGAAGTCCCAAATCAGTTTTAAAATACTTTGTTCAGTTTTTTTGGTTATTCTCAGTGGGCAGCTGGTCTGTAACAAGCTCTTCTTACTAGAAGTCAAGACTTTGCTCTTTGGTTTTTAAATCATCATGATTCATACTGACAGCGTTTACTCTGGTCTTCATAAGAAAAACCTTTAGCTATTTCCTAAAGATGTCTATATTTTCCTGTTATGTTTTGGATCTAGATGTCCTGCTAAAGCCGCATGTAGTCATAGAGTCTAGAGCATGTGATGCTAGGATTAAGGGCATGTGACTGCTAAGCCAGTATGTTGACTGGTTTGGCACTACCCTAATCCCAGTGGTCTAGATAAGATAAAAGAGGCAGAAAGATGCTGGTAAGGTTCCCTTGTTGCTTTTGCTACCATGTGGGCACCATGCACTTTTTCTCTTCAGTGGCCAAGTGCCATGCCACTCTGCCTTGGAGTCAGTCACTTATGAACTGAAACTACTACAAACTGTGAACTAAAGAAACCCTTTCACCTTTAATTTGGGCTGTCGGGTATTATATCTTAGCAATAAGAGAAAAGTAATATACACATCCTCCAAAAACGATGATAAAGAAACTGGGAAAAAGTCACTTTTGTGAGCCTAAAATGCTAATTTGAAATGTTATCTACATAGGAAATTACTAACAAATCCAGTTGCTTTAGAAAATGACATATGGATTCTGAAAAGTTTAAAAAAAATTTGACAGATATCCTCACACCATTATGTATGTGCACGCATATTCCAGTTTATTTTTATCCTTGGCATAATGTAGAGAAAATATTCTAATTTTACCTAATAATGCATTATGCAAAATTTCTCACAATAATAAAAAGCTTCCTATAAGGTATTAAATTGATAATATATTTTATATATGTTTGGTCATGGAGATGAATTTCAAAGGGAAAGAATTTATTGGACCACTATAAAAATAGGCTGCAATCAACACAAATCCCATCAATAGAGAAATTCATAGACCCCACAGTATTATCGCTTCTTGGCCTTTTGGCTAAGATCAAGTGTAGAACCCACAGTATTGTCATATAATGGAATACTATGCAGCAGTAAAAATATGAACCTTTTCTATGTACTGACATAGAAAAAGCTCTGAAATATATTACTGTGTAAAAATGGAAAGTGTCTATAGGTACCACCGGGGATTGAACTCAGGCCCCTGTGCGTCCAAGGTTGGCGTGGTACCTCTTGAGCTAAATCTCCAGCCCTTAGCAGCAGTATTTTGTATAGCAAAGTGGGGATGGGGCTGGAGATTTAGCTCAGTGGTTCTGGCACCTGCATAGTAAGCATAAGGTCCTGAGTTTGATCCCTGGTAACCACATACATTAATACCAGGCATAGTGACTCACATCCACCAGCAATCAGTAGCACATACCACAGTGCTGGGCGTGGTGGCTCAAGCCTGTAATCCCAGCACTCGGGAGGAAGAGGTAGAGGCAGAAGCAGGAGGATTGCCAAGCTGGAGGCTTGCCTGGGCTACATAGTGAGTTCAGGGCCAGCCTGAACTACAAAGCAAGACCCTGTCTCAAAAAAAAAAAAGGAAATAAATGTACACATAAATATTTAGTATTATCTAAAGATGCATAATAATACTGTATCCAAAAAACCATAGAGGTTATAGCAATGGTACAATAGAGAGAAAGGTAACAGTACGGAAATGAGACTTCTCAATGTAAACAGTTACGTTAATGTGATATTTGGACCACTTAAAAGTATTACCTACTCAAAACTACTACTAGTTTGTAGTAAATAAACTAGTTTGGCTTTATTTTAAAGCCAAATTTAAGGCACAATTCATAATTAAAAATCAAGGAAATTGAAGGGTTACCTGGGGATGGTGGTACATACAACTATAATGCTAGCTACTCGGCAGGCTGAGAAAGGAGGATTCCAGGTTCAAAGCCAGTCTGGGCAACTTAAAAAGGCCTTGCCTCCAAGCGGGTATGTGTGTGTGCGTGTCCCTAGGTTTAATCCCTGTGCCAGTACAGAAAGACAGAGACAAAGTGAGAGGCAGAGAAGACTAAAAGATCTGCCACCAGTAATTCAGACTGCATACTGCGAGCCAAACAACCCTCAGTCATTCACATACATCTTGGACTTGGCATCTTCCAGCGCTGCGAACAGGAGTCTTCCATAGCTGCATCCCTCCCAGTGCTAACGCTACCATCAGCTCATCACAGGGTTCCTCATCAGAAAGACCTCCATGCTGTCCTCCAATCAGCCTCGGTCAGGCCAAAGAACAGGGAAAGCCAGCAGAAAAAAACTACTTGTATGCAGACGAATGAAAACTGCTGTCCCCACTGCCTTCTGCCCAACTGATGGCTGGCAAGCATGTCTCCTTCCTGAGAATGCACATCTAGGTCCAAGAGTTGTCCTGAACCAGTTTGGTAGCCATCTGAACTTTAAGCATACACTGAACCACTATCATCATCTGAGAGAAGATTAAATTCTACAAATGACGATTGTTTCTGCCAAGGTGTCATTCATAGAAAATTGGTTTTAGACAGAATGTTTCCCCTGTGGGTCATTTTTCAAAACTAGCTCCCTGAATCAGAGAGAACAACTTGCCAAACTCATTTACCCTCACAAAATAATGTAATATGGCAACAAAGAGGTGAAGTCAGAATTTTATTTGTGTCCTATTCCAAAGACTAGTACGATATATTGGCAAATAAACACTGCTTTTGTCCTTACATCCACCCATGATTTATACTGTAGATCTAAATTAAATGATTATTTTCCCCATGACTCTTAAGTACAGTGCCTTGAAGGTTAGCTTTTAAAAATTGAGAACACAACAAATGTTTTCATTTGATGCCTTTTTGTTGTTGTTGGTACCAGGGATTGAACTTGGGCCCTTGTACATCCAAGGTTGGTGCAGTAACACGTGAGCTAAATCCCCAGCCCTCATTTGATGCATTTTTAATAAACATCTAGACAAACAATGAAGACACTCAGGAAAAACCATTACTATGAAAACTGACATTTCTTAACAAAATCAGTTCTACCTATTTTTTCTACTACAAACTTGCAATTGTAATTTAAATATTTAAAAGCCAGCCCTACTCCAATGGGGCACTGACATCTGCAACAGTAAGACTCAAGCCACCATTTCACAGCTTCTTTGCTTCTTGTGGGGAGGGAAAATACAAGGGGTGCAAGAGTATTGGTTAAGAATCTTGGCTGTGAAGTCTGTGGGCTCAACACGAGGCTCCACAGATCCTAAAACTATGATCAAGATTTTGTGCCTTGCTGCACCTGTGTGTGAAATATGAAAAATAGTACCTACATGAAAGGGTTCTGAATGGAACAATTCCTGTGAATTACTTCATACAGTATCTGATATCACCACTCAATCCAAATGATCAGTTTTTATTACTCTTATATGTGCGTTCATGCCTGCTCAGCCGGACTGCTTGCTGCTCCACGAGCACATACTACTTTTATTCCTCCATACTTTGTTCTTACCGTTCTGTCTAGTCCACCCTGCTGCTTGTTGCTGGCTTGAAGAAACGGTCTTCAACCCTTGATGCTTCTCATCCTGACTCTGGACCACTCACAACTTCATTCCCCTTGTATTTCACCTCCACTGATTTTTTTTTTAAACCATTCTCTTACTGTACTCATTATATTAACCCTGACATACATTATGAACTTGTTTCCTTCATGGATAAGAACCATGTCTTACAAGCCTAATTATCCTCTATAGTATGGAAAGTTTGGCAGGAGTGGTCCTCAAAGAGCATTCATTACATTTGCAACAGTCAGGCCTGTATGCAATGTGACAGTGTTCAGTAATAAACACTGATTGAACATTATATTGATCTTTTGAAAAGGGTGTGAATGAAATTGTCTACTGACCTCACTTATTTCTGGGAGGTTGTTTACAAAGATTAAATGAAATAATGCAGCTAAAGGGCAGTTAACGTTTATTGTAATTATCAACAATAGCTAATACTACTTGCGTGTTTACCACTGTATTAATTGTTACACATGTGTGAGTTCCTTAATCCTTTGGAGGTCTTGTTAATCTGAGAGATACAAGCAAATTCTTCTTTTAACCATTACTAGATAGATCCAGTACATAAATTCAAGATAAAAGAGTGGGTATATTTGCACATTAACTGATGTTAAGCCATAACAAGTCATGCCTTTGGGTAAACATGTATTTTGTAAGGATGTGTGGTATTCAGTGGGTACTGTACATAAGAAATAATACCACAGGGTGGGTAGAGGAATGGGAAAAAAATGAGAATTAAATTGTGTCATATAGTGGTACAAATTCCCAATATTGCAGTGTGATCATGATATGTACCAATAAAGATAAAAATATAAAAATATTAAAAAATACCACAAACTCTGGTAAACGTTTTTAATATTAATTTCTAGACTGTAACTGAAAACACATTATTCATACATTACATAAATACACGTTCACAATAAATACCAATCTGCTGTGTGTAATTTTTCTCATTTTAGTACACACTGCTAATATGTCTCTCAGCTACATGTGAGCTCCATTATAAATTTTTGTATCACAGCCTCCAGAAGGTTAAGATGGGGCTTGGCACGATAACCTTTTATTCTCCTTGCACAGAGTAGATTAGATACAAGTGGTTTTAAAAATGAGTAATGAAAAATGGCTGATAGGCAACTTCAAAAGTAACTGGATTGGCCATATAATTAAAAAGATGACTTGAACAGATAATTAAATTTTGAATACTCCCGACTATAGTTTTTAAAGATCAAAATAACTCAAGCTATGAAAGAGTAGAGGGAAATTTGCAATTGTTGAAAATAAAAGGTGGTACTATGTAATTTTCTTCCAGCACTTGGGATTACTAAAAAATGGGAGGAAGGAAAAGTGGCCTGAGACTTTTATGGTAAGTGGATAACTATAACTGTAATGGGCAGCTCAGGGCTGCTGTGAAGATTAAATCAGATGATACCAGTACAGTATTTAGAGCACCATAAAAGAGAAACGTATTTTTTATCTAGTTTGTTTCTAGCATAAATATATTCTCAATGGTCTAATAAATGAGGGCCTACAAGCATGCTGGGTGAACTACATGTAGAGTCACTACAGATTTTCTGAGGATCAAGTGTACAGAATGAATATATTGCCAAGTTAGTTTTATCTTCTCACTCTCATTTTATAGAAATGAAAATCAAAAAACATTGGAAATGGACATTAATAAATACAGAAAGATATCAGGAAGGAGAATGTGAAAGCTTGAATAAACTATCAAACATTTGTTTTCTAGGGCCGGAGGGTTAGCTCAGTGGTTCTGGCACCTGCCTCGCAAGCGCAAGGACCTGGGTTCGGTCCCCGGTGACCACATACAGTGCTGGGCGTGGAGACTCACACCCACCAACAATCAACACTGCATACCATAATGCCGGACGTGGTGGCTCACGCCTGTCATCCCAGCACTCGGGAGGCAGAGACAGGACAGGAGGATTGCTGAGTTCGCGGCGGCTTGCCTGGGCACCATAGTGAGCTCAGGGCCAGCCTGAACTACAAAGCGAGACCCTGTCTCCAAAAAGCAAAAAAAAAAATTTGTTTTCTAAAAGCAATTTATTCAGGATTTGATGTTTACTTCACTCCTTGCTACATAATATGACTAAGTCCAAATGAAAAACTACCAGATTTTTATGCAATGCTCTCTTGTATACTTTACATATAAATTTTAATTTTCTCCTGTTCATTATAGCTTTCCATAATAGTAAAACAAGTATATCCAGCACCAAGAGTTTAGAAGGCAGAATACCATAATCTAGCAAACAAATTGTCTTATTTTTCTAGTTATAATTATGTAAGTCATTTAAGAGTAGCGAAGCTATTAAAGATTATTAAACCAGGGTTGGTGGTTCAAGCCTGTATCAGCACTCAGCAGGCTAAGGCAGAAGGACTGCTGCAAGTTCCAGGCTATCCTGGGCTACACAGTTCAAGTCCAGCCTGAATTACAAGGCAAAACTCTGTAAAATAAAATCATTAAAATGAATGGAGATTTTAAAGTTCCTTTTAGTGAGTTCAGTTTCCTGATCACACTATAAATCTCTTTAAATACAAGTATATACAATGCTCAAAATTTTTAAAAATTACAGATGGAAAAGAAAATACTCTGCAATGATTCATATGGGTAATCTCGTGCACTTTCATGCATTTCTTTTTCAAAAAGCTGTATTTCTAACAGCACGAAAGCAACCAGTTTCTCACAGTGGTTCTAAGTCATGAAGTTGCTCTCTCTCTCTCTCTCTCTCTCTCTCTCTCTCTCTCTCTCACACACACACACACACGCATGCATACACAAAAAATGACTCCCATGCTGAAATCTGCATGTCATTTGTTGTAATCAGTACAATTCTGGCTTTGAATCCTATGAATGAAGATAGAAAGACAGGCTGAGTAGTGGTGCTCTTTAGTCCAGATAATGTAGCTGCTCACAGAGAACAGCATGTTTAAACTTCTAAATTCTACTGCCTAGTTAAAACCTACTGCCTAACAATAAAATTCTAGTTTAATAGGACACAGGATATGTTTTTCCAAAATAAAATTGGATAAAATCATTGATTGCCAAGTTAATTTTTAAAGAAAACAAATGTCATATAGTATCATTAATAATGTATGAAGGTTTATTTTAGTGTCTCTGGGTAGGAAAGTTATAATTACACAGTAATGGGCAATTTTGTCAAAGATATCAATTTAACTTTGAGCTAAGTTCATTGTAATTCTATCCTTGTCTTTCTCTGCGCTGAGGGAACCACAAACTGTCCATCACAGATCAGCACTGTTTGCAGCACATTTTTACAAGCACTAACAAAGAACACAAAATGTGCCAGAATTCCATAGAATATCTACAACTTTAATAGACACTTTTAAAATGCAATGTTTAAAACCAGAGAAAGTAACAGTAAATACCTTCCCTTTCTGTAAAACAATCTGTTCTAATATACATTTAGAATATTTACTAGATGACTGTTATCAGTGCCTAAGGTTGATTATTCTTGATAAGCACAATAATATATCAATGAAGGCTAACCTAGTCACTATTTTCTTATTTCTTACAGCATCCAGCATATTTACTGGAAAACGACCCTTAAAATGGTTAAGTTTATGCATTGGTAGTTTTTGTAAGCAGACAAAATGCTTCCAATTTATATTACAAATATGGATAGTCACAGAATTCTTTAAAGATACATACAGAATAGACATTAGCTTGCCTTATTAAAAGCAAAATAGAAAAGGTTAAGATTCAAAAAGTTACTATATCCAACTGTTGATTCACTTTACATTTTCATTAGCTCAATTAAAAGAAGAAAAAACTTTGAAAGTGACTTTTGGGGACTCTGGTTAGTTTTAATGGAACTATAATTTCTGAAATTAAGAAAATACCATCAAAATTTGTTCACAAAAAAGTCTAATAACTAGACCAATTATATTTTCTTAGATAATTTTTTAAATGCAACATTAAAACTTTTACCCACTCTTAGCATTTCAGCCATACTGTTCCCTGTTAAAGATTATGTAAGTCCATCTTTGCACTAACAAAATTAGCTCATGCTCAAATTACTCCAAGCAGAATGTGGGAAGCATTCTTTAGTCAGTGACAGTTTCAAATCATAACTTCCCCATTCTGTCCCCTTCTCTAACTTTTGTGTCTATTACTCTACCCTGAGTTTCTATTTTTGCAGAAGGACCCTCACATGTGGAGAAAGGGAATACAGAGAGAACAAAGTTTGAGTATGTTAATTTTGTTATTAATTAGCATGTAATTTTTTTTTTTTTTGAGACAGGGTCTTGCTTTACAGTTCAGGCTGGCTCTGAGCTCACTATGGTGCCCAGGCAAGCCTCGAACTCAGCAATCCTCCTGTCTCTGCCTCCCGAGTGCTGGGATTACAGGCGTGAGCCACCACGCCCGGCACTGTGGTAGGTGGTATTGATTGCTGGTGGGCGTGAGTCTCCATGCCCAGCATTGTATGTGGTTACTGGGGATCAAACTCAGGACCTTGTGCTTGCGAGGCAGGCTCCAGAACCACTGAACTAACCCTCCAGCCCCATGTAATTTTTAAACATCAAAATCTTGGCTAAAATGCATCTTCAGTGGTACTTACTGTTAGACTATAAATCTAAGCTTTTAAGAATCGTGTGGTATAGTGGCTAACATCACAGGCTTTGAGGCAGATGATCATGCATAAACTCTGGTTCCATCACTTATTAACTGTGTGAAATCAGATTTATTACATATCCCTTGAAATGGGTAACAGTATCTTTCTTAGGGTAGGGAGATCAATAACATGTTTTGGCACCTAGAACAGAGCCTGGTAAATATGCCCATTTGTGTTACCCATTTTATTCCTGTGTTATTATTAATGTAATATTATACTTTTTACCACTATTAATCACTGCTAAAGTTTATTCCAAGACATTTGAAAAATTCACTGAATGTATGGGAGACTCTCTGTAGTCCTAAAATTCCTAAGAAACAGTAAGACAGCTTCTCTGCAAG
This sequence comes from Thryonomys swinderianus, assembly GCA_004025085.1. Classification (NCBI taxonomy): domain Eukaryota; kingdom Metazoa; phylum Chordata; class Mammalia; order Rodentia; family Thryonomyidae; genus Thryonomys; species Thryonomys swinderianus. Next base: position 14,646 of record PVIC010007720.1, on the reverse strand, counting down.
CCACACTCACCCCTTGTTCATCCAGCTTCATGAGCTGCTCTGTGACTTTAGGAGTGTTGAAGGCCAAACGCAAGCACTGGACATTGAGCTCGGGGATCACATGCTCCAGCACCTCTTTCAGAGGCAGCCCTCTGGCAGTCGAGTGCTTTGCCGTTGAGGGAATGGCATCTTCCAGGACAGACCCTCTCAGTGTCATGAGCTGAATGAGAGACAGGGAATAATGTGAGGCCTTTTGGGGCAATGGATTGCTAAAGATGTCACATGCACTAAAGGCCAAGACTGCAGCTTCTTACAGACCTGGGGGATGACCCGCGGTTGGATGAGCCAGTAAGGATAAACGATAGAGTAAGAAAAGTGATTTAAGATACTATATCTGAAAAACAAGTCAATAATTTTAAGAACTCTCATACAGACTCAAAGGAACTCATGATATAATCTTCTAGGAATATTTACCTAAGGGCCAAGTAACAGTCCCTTAAAAAAAAAAACTCAAGATTTCTATATGGCTCCACAATAAGCACACTAACCAGAAATTACCCCACACATTTGATGAATAACCACATTCAGATGTTATAAAGCTTTAAATTTCTTAATAAAGGGTAGACAGGCACAAATTGTTCATAACCTCAAACACTGCTATAATAGGACAATGGCTGTAATATAGCAGTATAGTCAACATCACTGGCCATCACATTTTCCCTTATTTCTTAAAATACCTTCCAATAAACAAAAGCAAAGACATTTCCCCATGTAATAGTGATTTGCTAGAGAAAAGTTAACCAGACATGAAGCCTAAAGTAATCTTTAACTTCTAAAAATTTTCATATGGCAAATTATTAACATAATTTACTCTTTGGTGCCATAAGAAAAATTCAAGAAGTTTTCTCCTTCCCTCCCTCCCTTCCTTCCAGAATGTGTTCAGGATGGAACCCTGAGCCTTATATATTCTGGGCGAGTGCTCGACGATTAAGCTGCACCCAACCCCCAAGAAGGTACTATTTTACCTATTAGGCATACAGCAAGGAATAAGACAAATCTGCATTTACGTGACTCACATTCTATTGGAAGTAAGAGAAACAACAAGAAAAATCAGAATGTGTAAGATAGTGCTAAATACTCATGAAAAATAAATACAGAAATGAATATGAAATAAGGAGGAGAAATATGAAGGGAGGAAAACTTCAAGATCCAGTGGCCAAGGAAAGCCACTGTGGTTTATGAGTAAAGGACAGAAGGAAATGAGAGGGCTGGCGCTAGATGATCAATGCGCGGGGAAGATGCTGCTCACATTCTGGGGCAGAGGTATCCTAGGGGGAACAAGCCCAGTGTCTCTGGAAAAGACTGAGCTGCTGAGGTGAGGTTAGAGAGGTAGCTAGAGCAGACATGTGAGGTCCTGGGTGAACAAGCACAGTAGCTTTTATTTAGAAGGATATGGAGAACCCTTAAAGGGTTCTGAAGAAGAATGAGGAGCTTTGGATCACACCTCGAAAAGAACTGCTGGACTTCAGAGGAGAGGCAGACCCAGGCCCAGGCTCAGCAGGATAAGTAGCTGAGTTCTGGACAGAGTATTTGGAAGACAAAACTGGCAAGCATCACTCACAGACCACACTTGAGGGTAATTCAGCACCTGAGACCAGCTTGCACCACATGGCCAGTCTGAGGCCATTCTGGGCTACATAGAGAAACCTTTTCTCACAAGAAAAATAAATAAGTTTAGTAACTGAGGTTTCTACATGGAATAACTAGAATCCCAGAGTTGCCAGGAGCTAAACATTAATTTGGACTTAAATGCGGCAGTGGTTTGCAGAACATTTGTTTTGGGCCTGTCATCCAAAGGCAAAAAGCAAGGACCCAAGGAACAGATTTCATCCAAATGGGCCAGCAGGAAAAGCCCAAGCTATGACCAGAGTCTGGGAGGGAGGTACAAAGACAAAACTCTGGGCAGAAGCAGCGAAGGGAAACGAGGGAAGCAAAAGGCAGGAATTAGTGCCACTCCCAGACCACAGCAGACTGGTGAAGTCAGCCCTAAAGGGCAAGGAGTGCCTGACCATCCAAACTATGGCAGGATCAGCGGAAAAATGCCCATCATGCATAAAGGACAGTGGCATGAAGGAAACTAAGACTGCTCTTAGAACAATCTTGGGAGGGGAAAAACGTAAGAACAGAGAGGACAAAAAACCCTGGAAATAAGATTAGGATAGCTCCTGGACACCCAGGGGATCCGAAAAGCCAGGAAAGGGCAAGTAGCCCATCTCTGTACTGGACGTTCACGCGGTGGAGGCTCACACTGCTTAATTACCAGCTCTCACGTGGAGAAAGAGCACAGGAGAGCACATGAACTCTCAGTTTTCCCCTGGCCGCTGTGAAGAACACATTAAATGTTACTGTCTTGTCTTTAAAAACTCTATTTTTAATTTCCTCAGAATTCAGGTTTAGGCACAATTAATGAGTGAAGCCAACCCATAGGACTTGCCTTGATTCTGGGGAGGGAATGAAGCCAAATGTCCTACTTAAATTTAGCTTCAAAGCCATTATTTTCTGGACCTCTCAGGGGATACTAGGCATTACTGCATAAGAACAATCCTAAAATGAATTAGGATCTGAGAGGCAATCAACTGACAACTGGAACAATTATACAGATGTTAAGAAAGAAAACAAAAAAGAATCTCAGAGTCCCACACTTGTGCACAAATTAAAAAGAAAAAACTTTGTTGGCAATTTTATATTATTTTTACTTTTCTTTTTTTAACCAGAGGTTCACTTTAAAGTAAAGACTTATTTATGATGTCTATTTATAATCCTGAAGAGCTCTAGGAGCCAATTCACTCATAATTAGCTTGCAGTTCAAATATATCATCTGTGTCCTAGACCTTAGAAAATAGATCTGAGATGCAGCAAATTAAGGATGGGAGGCTTGGTCTCCTTGGCTTGAGATAAGCCCCAAACAACAGCATGGAAGACTGAATTAAATTAGGTGACCATCTTCCATCTTTCTGTGCCATGGCACTCAAACTGGCTAAGTAGCTGGCCTGTGTAGAGTATACAATATGTCCTATTCAGGGTTCTGATGGTTCCAGTTTGCCTGGAGTCTATTTCATGGACATTATCTTTATCTCAAGCAAGACGCCACTCATTTATTACATCTCTCCAGAACTAGGCTGGAAGAAAAGACCCAGATCAAATTATCTTGCCCACTTCCATCACCATCACAAGGACATTTCTGACCATGTACCAGAAATGAACCAGTGCCAGTGCCAGTGAACCCAACTGCTCTGTTACTATTTCAGTTTTTCCCCACTTTAATTAACTCTAAAATCTTTCTCACTTGCAACTTACCTCACTAGTTCTAAAAATTATTCGGTAGTTGTATGGAGATGCATTTTCTTTCATTTCTTCTGGTTTTTCCCTTCGAATGCTCACAGCCACTGGACCAAGATTCTCATCAGCCCCAAAATAGTTCCAGTGTTCTTAGGTAAAATAAGATAGAAGATAATTAGAAACTTTACTAACACTTGAAAATGTTAGATTCTGCTCAATATTTAAGATCATTATTCAGAAATTACTCCTTATCAATAAAATGCAAGCAGGTTTAACAAACATCATAGTCCTCCATGGTTGTAAAAACAAAAGGTTTCCTTCCAAAGCAGCTAACACTGAGAAAAGATGGCCTGTTAAGTTTTTACTACTCTATAACTTACTACTCTATGGTGGTTTCTAAAAGTTTACTTTTATCCCTATGTGTCACCATTTTAACGGGCTACATTGTGGGTACTTACTTATCTAAGGAAAAGTGTTTTAGTTTTTGTTTAAGAGAAACATCCTAAAACCTACTGAGTACACAGTTGGAGGAGAGAGATTCCCCCAGACTGTTGACCCTCGGCTGGAGTGACAGAGCAGCCTTCTGACCCCAGTTAGCCTATGTCAGGTGAAGTGCAGAGGAAAGACCTTCAGAGGCTCCGAAAGGCAGGAGCCTAATGGTTCCTGCGCAGTGAGAATGAAAAGGCCTTTAGCAAAGCCAGAGAACCTGTGGGTCACAGGGCGGGCTGGGACAGTAGGCTTCTCCTAGGCAACCAATATGGTCAGATGACCCAAGAGTCACTGACTTTTCCTCCCTGTACTCAGCTGCCCAAAGCTCCAACTCTTTGCATAACCTTGGGGAAAAGAAAGGTCTTCAAATGACAGGCAGAGAATTCAATTTTCTTCTCCAAAGAAGAAAAGTGGAAATCAAATTTAAATTAATTTACAAAAAATGTTAAACGGGCCGGGTATGGTGGCTCACGCCTGTAATCCCAGCACTCAGGAGGCAGAGACAGGAGGATTGCTGAGTTTGAGGCTTGCTTGGGCTACATAGTGAGCTGAGGGCCAGCCTGAACTACAAAGCGAGATCCTGTCTCAAAAAAAAAAAAAAATGTTAAACGGGTATCCACTGGGCATCCAAGTATATCCTTCCCTAAAAACTTAAATCTACTGATATGTACATGAGATGTTCACAGATGAGGAAGTTCACACAACACAAAAATAGATGAAAATCATTAGTAAACAACTTACTTTTCAAAACTCTAAAATATGTTCTTTACATTGTTTTATTTAATTTACATGTGACATGGCTAAATAACCAAGTTGTGAAATGGTATGTATCTGCATACAAAATGCATAAAATTTGATAATACACTGTTTCCACATAAAATATATAAGTATTTGAAAATCCATGAGAATAATAATAATAGCATAGTGTCTAATCATGTGGCTTTAAAAATTTTAGATATGTATAAAAATACTTTGCAAGTATTAAAGCAAGATCAGAAAAATTAACAAATATTTTGTGTTCTCTAAGAATATTATAATCCATGGAAATTCAAAATAAGAAAAATCACAATGGAAATTCAGGCAACAAACATCCGATATGAACAACTGAGAACCTGATAAATGTCACAAAATTCATGTACAAACACTCATGTACATCTGCAAAGCACAGCACATGAGAATCACACTCAGGTTATTTACTCTTACTTTGCACACAATTCTAACAAGCTCGGTTCTCTGGTCTTCAAGCCCACACGAGGTGTGATAAGTCCAGATGTTGACAAAGTCCAGGGTGTAGGGCTGATAGAGACTTGCATGCAGACAGCAATGTGATAGAACAACTGACAACAAGGAAGAAAACAAAGGGAGGAGACAGAAATAGTATAAAAAAGCGGACAAGAACTTAAAAACAAGACAGCAGTCTGGGGCCATTTGCTAAGGAGCAAGGAGCTTCAATTAACATACTTCAATAACCTCAGAAGAAATGTTAATACAGCAGCACAAAACAGTGGATGCATCAAAGATGAGTGAGAATCATAGTCATTATATTCCATTCCTTGCATTGCACAGGCTCCACTGAAACCCAACTCTTCAAATAACACCCTACATACCTCAGGAAAGGCAGGTAGGACTGCTATTGTGTTGCTGGAAAAATTCACAAAAGCACGTGGCTGTTTACCTATTTATCAATAAACTCAACTCATCCTAGTCTTCAAGTGTTTCTGACATAACCTCACTTTTGGTGCTTTTGCAGAGTTAATGTTCCAAACATTCTCTGTTCCCCTCCACATCTTCCCATCTACTTTCTGCTCAAACTCAGCTAAAGACAATGCTGTCTATATCACGCAGAAAACTAGCCAGCTCAGAAGCAAACTTCACCATCACCCAACACCATGCACACCAAGTTAGACTCTTGCTTCCTTCTTCCTATAATATAAAGCCTAATCTCCACCATAACCGGTTCTCTGTACATTCTACCTTTCCAGGAAGGCTGATGTCTTTATTATCCTCTTTAACTTCTCCCTTTACATACACTCATTGTCACCATCACTGGGCTAAAGTCTCCTTCTTAACTATACATGTTACCCTTGATTCTTTATTTTTCTCCAAAACTAAAGAGTTATCAACTTTTTCCCTTCTGCCATTAGGAAACCTTTTTTTAGTGCACAGGTCATCAATGACTACTTTCAACTTAAAACAAATGGTACCTTTGGTCCTCACCTTGCTCAAACTATCCATGACTTCTAGCACAGGTGATCACTGACTTTTCTGCAACACTTTTACTTTCTGATGTCTATACCATTACTTCCTTCTGATTTTTCTTTTGCCACACTGTCTCAGAACTTCAACTGCCATATCAAGAGTAAGAGTATTTCAAAATTTATATATACATTCCAGCTTCTCTAAGTCCTCAATCACTAGATCTACCTGATGGAACTCTATCCCATGGTGTCTGCAAAAGTGAAACCATTATTTTCTCATGTATTCAGCTCTTCTGGCAGTTCCCATTCCAGTGACTGCTAACATATTCAGACTGACGCTCAGGCAAGATCCACTGCCTCAGCCTGTGAATTCTACTTCCTGGATAGCTCTCAAACTTAGTTTGTATCCAACCCACGGTCTCTGACTTATCCTATTCATTTGAATGCAACATTTCCTTTTATCTAACACATTCACCTAACAATGTGATGACCCTTCTAACATGCAAGTCTAATCGGCCACCTCTACACTTAAAACTTCTCCCTGGACCCAAAGTTCCTTGCCATCTGTCACCACCACCTACTGCTGCATCCTCCCTCACTCAGCCCTTCCTTGCTTCCCTCCACTAAATTCACTTTCTCTTTCAGGTATGCAAACTCATTACGCTCCTTCTTACTTGACAATATCTGCCAAGAATATTCTTCCCACAACTCTTCTCCATTTGACTAAGTCCTCTTATCTTTTAGGTATCATCTAAAGTACTGCTTAGATAAATATGGCAATACCAGCACAAAATGAAAATGTTTACTTTGGATAGCAATGCCAATACTTTACTAAAAAGTGTTAAGAATTCATCACATGAATTACTGAAACCAAATTATTTATCTCAAACACAAAAATTGGAGAAACAATAAAAACAAATTTGTAAAATCATAAAACCAGTCATTTTAGTATTACTTTGCAGATAAAAGTGTGGTTTTAAAAAAACACCTACATGAAATATTGAAGCTTATTTCACTAATAAAAAATACCCAACAATCATTCTTTTTTCAGTATCATCAAAACCTGACTATATTTTTGTGTGCATTCATTCATTCATTCATTCATTTATTTATTTGAGATAGGGTCTCACTTGTAGTTCAGGCTGGCCCTCAGCTCATTAAGTACCCCAGGCAAGCCTCAAACTCACAACAATCCTCCTGCCTCTGCCTGCTGAGTGCTGGGATTACAGGCATGAGCCACTATGCCTGGCATTGTCATTATGTGGTACTAACTGCTGGTGGGCATGAGTCACCACGGCTGGTATTGTTCTATGTGGTTCCCTAGGATCTTGTGCTTGCTGGGCAGTTGCCGGAACCACTGAGCTAAATCTCTGGCCCTTTGTTTTGTGTTTTTGAGACAGGGTCATTAGACAGTTCAGGCTGACCTTGAACTCACTATGTAGCCCAACCTAGCCTCAAATACAAGGCAATCCTCCTGCATCAGCCTTCCAAGTGCTGGGATTACAGGCATTTTTGTGCAATTTTCCCCAGCTACAAAAATATTTCTGTGGAAGAATAATAATGATATATTTATAAATTATCTTCATACACATTCTTCAGATTTAATCTATAAACAAATCCACATTTGCTTTGATAATGCTGGAAAGACTTTATGGAATTTATGTGTCTGTATTAATTTTTTTTTTAATTGAAAAAGGGCTCCATTACTAAACAGCATTTCCAACCAGTCTTCATCTGTGTCAGTTCCCTGGCATAAATGGAGATTCCTTCCAGTTGGATTTCCTGAGTTAAATTTCCTATTATCACAATCAGGTTTTACTTGTTTTAAAAGTCTTTCAATTGGAATGAAAATTGTTCTCACAATGAAAGCCTTGTTTTTGTCCAATGTCTATATCTCTGCTATGACGGTTATCAAAACAGGAAAAAAAAAAAAACCTTTTGACACAAACCCCAATTTTTCCAATTCAAAATCCTAATGCGATGTGTGGCTCTCAGTGCAGAAGAGATAAAAGCAAGTTACTCGCAGAGTGTTTCAACTCTCATCTCAAGATAATGAGTCACATTTTACATCCACGGTTTGATTCTTCCGGCCACATGCTCTGTCTCTGAACGCCACTGGAGTGCTGTACCCCTACTTCAGCGTTGTGACCTCTGGGTGGTGCTTCTATACCTGCTTTGATACAGCAAATTTTCCCCTACCATCCATCTACCTTCATCCTGGCTAGTAGAGACGGGTATCCATTATAGGCAGCTCGTCCAGTCAGATCCATAATCAGCGTTGTCTTTCTTTCAGGGTGGAAAAATTAGAGAGGAAGGGGAATGAGAACAGGGGAGTTACAGGGGAGAAATGATAAAGAAGGGCAAGGAAAAGTGATGAGGAAAATCAAGAGGGATCGAAGAGGAAGGAATGAGATGGACAAAGCTGATGATGGATGAATTTAAATGCAGGTATACTACCACCAAATATAGTAACATTTTAGAGCCAGACACACTGGAATGCCAAGAAAAAAGCATTGCAATCCATTGTATTAGAATGATACAACCCACAAATGAAAACATTTGGCCAAGCACTATAATTTTCTTATCAACCATAAAAATAACAGGTATTTTTATTTTTATTAACGAATGTGCCAACTATGATTTAGAGATGATGCATTACAAATCATATAGCAACAAAATTCAAACACTATTTTATTTTTTTGAAACAGGGTCTCACTTTGTGGTTCAGGCTGACCCTGAGCTCACTATGTAGCCCAGGCAAGCCTCAAACTCAGCAGTCTCCTGCCTCTGCCTCCGGAGTGCTGGGATTACAGGCGTGAGCCACCACGCCCGGCACTGTGGTATGTGGTATTGATGGCTAGTGGGCATGAGTCATCACACCCAACACTGTATGTGGTTATCAGGATCGAACTCAGGACCTTCTGCTTGTGAGGCAGGCAGCAGAACCACTGAGCTAAATCTCTGGCCCCTCAAACACTATTTTAGATTGATTTCACAGGTCTTTTGCTCAGAATATAATATATGATAATGTATACATGTATACGTCATTGTGTCCCAAAAACTTCTGAAATTTAAAATGAAGAATAAAAATAGTGAAAGAAAAATTACTGCTGAAAGTAAAAATTACTGCTGATATACTGTTTGTCTAGTCAGATCACATATAATGATATTCCCTGAGGGGATATTTAGCCCATGTTTTTCTCTATTGAATGGAGAGATGTTAATGTTGTGTCCATATGAGGAGGACTCTTCCCCAGCCCCACTGGTCATTCACAACAATACATGGTCTTATTAGCTCTGGTGTCTGAGTTTTAACAAGGGTGGTACAAAGAGTGCTGGTAAATAACTCTGTCATTACTATCACATTTCATATAAGTAGCTACAGTTTAAAAACTGAGTTTATTGGTACTTCTTAGGAATACATTATGACCACATTCCTTATTGAGTATATGTACCTGTATATGATGTATCTTTTTTTTTTCTTTTTTTGCGGTACCGGGGATTGAACTCAGGCCCTTGTACATCCAAGGTTGACATGGCACCACTTGAGCTAAATCCCCAGCTTATATGATGGATCTTGATTTTTGTTTTTTCCCATTCCCATCCTCCCTTCAACCCCTCCACCATCACATACATAATAAACTTTGTTTCTAATTTTTTCCTTTTTACCTTCATATCTTTTCTTTTCTTTCTTTGCTTTCTCTTTCCCCCTGATACATTCACGATAATAGAAATTTTGCATTCTTAAGAGAGAAAATATCATCACAAGAGTTACAGGATCCAAAGAGTAGCTTCATTTTAATTGTACATTTTAGTACATTTGTACATAGTAGTACATTTTAACTGTACATTTCCCTGAGGACATGAGTATAATCTAGAGTGAATGTAATTATAAACAGCAAAAATACATTTTCATTTTAAATAACATATCAGTTGTAACTTGTGGCTTAAAATATTTCTTTACAGCCGGGCGTGGTGGCTCACGCCTGTAATCCCAGCACTCGGGAGGCAGAGACAGGAGGATTGCTGAGTTCGCGGCGGCTTGCCTGGGCACCACAGTGAGCTCAGGGCCAGCCTGAACTACAAAGCGAGACCCTGTCTCAAAAAAAAAAAAATTTTCTTTACAATTATTAACTTAAAAGTATAAATAGGGAAAATAAATATCACAAAAAGAAATATAAAGCAAGCAAAACTTAGCTGCTATCTCATGCTGAACAGGATTAGAAACAATTTTTCAGAAATAAAAAAAAAACAGCCCTTAGTATAGCTGTGATGTATTTATACACTGCTGGCAGCACTCTGGATTGGTAACAACCATTTTAGAAAGCAATATGGCAATATATGTCGGAGTTACAAAAATATTCACATCCTAATCTTAGAGTTACCCTTACTGACTACACAAAAGGAAAAATAAAAGCATTTCCATTTTTTCCAGGAGAGACAGAAGGACTATAGAAAACGGATGCTGAGCTATGAGAAGTTGACAGACTTAAGTCTCATTATGTCAGCAGACCCAAGAATGGAATAGTGATGACTCTAATAGCTTAAGTTAGAGTTCTTTCATCATGCTTAATATATGAAACTGTTCTTTGTTAAAAGAGTCTATTTGGTGAGATATAAGTATACCACTGTCAGTGTAATAACAGGAACTTTGACACTCTGTATTTTCACGAAGATAGAATTTGGATGAAAGTAGGAAAACTGCTCACTATAGCACTAGTTTTTATGAAACTGTTTATCCCTCCCATTTAGTTTCAAGTACTTTTTTTGTGCAACTTAGTACATTTCATATTAACTATAAATCATATTAGAAAGACAAGATAAAACAGGAGAAAAACAAAAAAAAACTGCTTTGGAGGAAGGGGAGGGGAAGAACATAAAAAAAGAATTAAGATGTGTTACATACATGTATCAACTCTCTACAATGTAATCATAATATCCTAATTAAAAATAGAAGAAAAGGGCCAGAGGATTAGCTCAGTGGTTCCAGCACCTGCCTAGCAAGTGCAAGGTCCTAAATTCGATCCCTGGAAACCATATACAATGCTGGGCGTGGTGACTCACACCCACCAGCAATCAATACCTCATACCACAGTGCCCTGCATGGTGGTTCATGCCTGTAATCCCAACACTTGGGAGGCAGAGGCAGGAGGATTGCTGAGTTCGAGGCTTGCCTGGGCTACAAAGTGAGCTCAGAGCCAGCCTGAACTACAAACCGAGACCCTGTCTCAAAAAAAAAAAAAAAAAAGAAAAAACCTGCAAAAACGTGAAACCTCGATACAGATGTGGTTGGTGCACAGCTGTAATCCCATCACTCTACTCTGGGAGGCTGAAGCAGGAGAATCATGAGTCTGAGCCCCAAGTGGTCAGGCAACTCAATGGCTTAACAAGAACTCATCTCAAAATAAAAAGCCATTCACTTAAATGACTCTCTGTCCTGGAAACAACCACTCAGCGATCCTCTCAGTCTCTGGATTCAAAGGATTCATCCTAATGTTAAGGACAACTAAATAGCCTAAGATTTTGCATCATAATCAAAAGCAGTTCAGAGTAAGAGGATGGGGACATTTTCACAGGACTGGCCACATCTAGAATTCTGTCCCAAACCACTGCATTAAGCTAATAATTATTGTTGCCTGACAGTACCTACCTACTAATACTTATATACAGTACTTAGCATTCTGAGGTCGAACTTATTTCTAAAGGTATCTTTTAAACAGTGGGGTGGCCTACTTCCAAAACTGCATGGCATTTGGGGGTCTAAAACAACTTTTGAGCCAGGTATGGTGATGTACACCTGTAATAGGACTTGAGAGGCTGAGGTGGGAGGACTGCAGTAAGCTTGAGGCCAGCCTGACTTAAGAGAGTATCTCAAAAAAACAAAACAGAAAAATGAAACGCTGTTTGACCAAGCAGCTCATAATACATCCATTAACTTGCCAAAAAAGGGTAAACTTCATTATGGAGTTTTGTCAGTATTGATAAATTACATCAAAGTAGTTAAATAAAAAAAATACAAAGAATGGTATCATTTAATAGCAAAATGCTTGTCCAGCATTTGAGAGGCACCGTAAAACATCAGGCACGTCAAAAACACCTTATTTATGATCTGTAACAAATGTTTAAAGCAAACAATGTGAATACTCAAAGTAGTATGTTTGAGACTACACGGCTTTCTTCACTATCAGTCATGTCTGCTAAAGTTTACAACTGTAAAACTCTACAGGGATCAGTTGGTGTTCTTGGTTTATTTTCATAAAACCACCATGGCACACACAGACTTGTTTGTGGTCTCCTTTCCTGGAAAGAGTAGAAAAGGAATTACAGGTGCATTAGGTGTAACACAAAGGCCATAGGCCTGACTGCTTCTCCTTATCTGATGCTAGAAGTACAAGGTACAGTGGCTCCTAGCTCAAAAATACTTATTTTCTAGGCTGGAGATTTAGCTCAAGTGGTACCGTGCCAAACTTGGATGCACAAGGGCCCAAGTTCAATCCCTGATACCGCAAAAAAAAAAAAAAACACTTATTTTCTTTCTTCCTTTGGGAGGTGAGTGTGGAGCATAATGTTGGGAGCAGCGTCTCACTTATGTTGTCCAGATGGGGCTCTAATTTGCAAACCTCCTGCCTCCACCTCCAAAGGAGTTAAAATATGGACTTGTGCCACCACACGATCAATGTACTTTATACTACATCAGGCTGGAAGGTTCATTCATGTGTAAAACATTTACTGAAGCTCCTAACCTGTGATCTCCATCCCCAAAGTGCCTATGAACTAAGTCAGGAAAAGGTCAGCTGGGGAAAGATCCTATAGAGCTTCAGGAAACTCAAGCTACCACCTAATCGTGACCAAGATCTCCTCATAACCAAGGGAAAACAACAGAAGGCAATTAAAGAAGGGCTAGAGGAGTGCTACAACCAGAAAACAGATCATTCAAGGAAAAGAATTTAGAAAAGCTTTAAAATTATTATCAGTAGAAAAAGAGTTTATGTAACAGTGAAAAGAAAATTATGAAAAAATAACTATAGCAAAACAAAAATAATAGATTTTGGGGTAATAAAAATGACCACTAAAAACAACCCAGCAAAAAAGACCAAATATTAGAACAGGCAAAGCTATGTACCAATTCCTTGTCCAGAAGATAAGACTGTTGAGCACAGTATGTGACAAAAATTTAAAAAAACCGAAATTAAAAAAGGAAATAATGGAGGATAAATCCGAGAGTTCTACCATCTGTCTAAACGAATTTAGTTCCAAACAGAGCAAAGAGATTCTAGACTTAAGGAGAAATCAGCGTTCAATAGCTTATCCTTTGGCTTAACAGCAGTAATTGCACACTGTAAACGCTGCAAAGCCCAGGTATATAGGCTTTGTCCTCACAGGCACTGCATCTGGCCCAAAATAAAGCTTAAAAATGGTGTGGCTATTTGAATAAGTAACAGGGCAGTTATTTTAATTTTTAGAACTACTGTAAAAACTTTGACAACAGAAAAACTAGACAATAAATATATGTGTATAAGATAGAACAATACAAGTAAAATTATTGGAATTAGGGGAGGGTTTCTTCTCTGTAACTCTGTACTAAGTTTTATAACAAACCTTTTTGTGCTTTATGGTCTGTTTCCCTCCATTAGATGGCAAGCTCCACAGGGGTGATCTGTTTTGTTCAGCAGGGCCCCAAACCATGCAGGCCATGCTGCAATATTCTCTATGCATGGCAGCCAAGACAGTGCAGCGATCTGATCTCCAGGAAGAACATGCAAGCAGTTGAGCCACAAAGAAGGCTCAGTCTCTGGCTGTAGTACCCTAGGATCTGCTGCAACTGTGAGGCTGAGCCTCACTTCCTGGGCAGGCCCTAGTCAGTAACTAAGCAGGTAGCAGGGCTGGGGTTAACAGAGCCCAGCCATATTCCTCAATAAGTGACTTTTCTAAAGCTCACTACTGCTTCATTATGTTACTACTCTTTTTTGCCAAAAGGCATCCAGGTCTGAGATTTTCCCTTATGAATCTTTCTTTCCATCCACTCCCCCCCTTTTTTTTATGCTTTTATCAGATATACATCATGGACTGAAGGCTCTCTGCTAAATTCTGCTTCCTTCTCACTTTTATACTTCAGGCATTACTACCAGGCCTCGACCAACCACCTGCAGATTCTCAATCTTAACAGATTACCCAATTGGCATATTTGTTAACATGACAAACAAGACAGTCTGGAAAAGACAATAGGCTGAACTTTGAACAGGGAAAACTTCTAGACAGGCTTAAGAAAACCCATTGCTAGAATTTGAGCAAGAGACAATATGAACCTGACATATGCAGAAGTGCACAAGTTAGCTGCAATTCACGTGTAGACCTGGGAGGCCTTCCCAAGTGATGGAGGCTGAGGACAGCAAAGGCATTAGAGAAGCTCACATGTTTTGGATCCGAGGATCCCATATCAGTGGGGCCTTTATGGAAGAGCAGGGAGGAGGGAACGGTGAAGCCTGTGTGTGTGCACACCCACTACAGACAGCAGCTAGACAGCTACCCAGACGGAGACAGGTAACAGCTGTGAGGAACACAGCTTGAACAGAGAAAAAAGCCTAGGAAGTATTTTATGTGGATATAAATGTAATGTGATGTCTTTTCTGAAAGTATTTTT